>LN483404.1:591116-767402 GCA_900002565.1 Culicoides sonorensis | reverse complement strand
GAAGGCTCCTAAAATTATAACACCATTAAGGGCTCAAATCGTTAAGACTGGTTCAACATTGGTGTTTGACTGTAAATATGAGGGTTTACCACAACCAACAGTCAAATGGTTTAAGAATGGAAAGGAAATTAAGGTAATAAACACACATTTCATTAATTTTCATATATTATAAACAAATTTATTTTTCTTAAGGTTGAAGAAGAGGAGGAAGTAACAATTATTACCGAGGAATATCGTAGTCGTTTGGAGATCAGAAATGTAAATCGTAAGCGTACTGGCAAATATGAAATTGTTGCAACAAACAAAGCTGGTGAAGCTAAATCTTCTGGATCAGTTGTTGTTTCCGATACTAAAGATGAACAAGTTAAAGCTCCAAGATTTATTAAACCACTTACGCCAAAAATAGTTGCCGAAGGTGAAGTTGTTATTCTTGAAGCAACAGTTGAATCACATCCCACCTCATCTTTCCAATGGTTCTATCATCAAACTCCAATCAAGTCATCAAATGAAACAAGAATTGTTACAAATGAAAATAAATCAGTTCTCATTATTGAATCCTTTACACGTCGCTCTTCTGGTGCCTACACATGTAGAGCTGAAAATGTAGCTGGATCTGTAACATCAACTGCTACCGTTGAGATCCTTGAAGAAGTTCACATGGAAGAAGTAACTGAATTTACTTCACCACGATTTGTTGAAAAGATCAAACCAACTAAAGTAATGGACGGTGAAAAGTTAGTATTGTCTTGCCAAGTCAGAGCAGTACCAACACCCAAAATTCAATGGATTCACAATAATCTTGTAATTAACGAAGCAAAACACGTTCAATTAGAACAAGATAACACAGGCATTTGCACTTTAATTATACCAGAAATATTCCCAGAGAATGCTGGTGAATATACATGTGTTGCCGAAAACAAATTCGGAAAAGCAACTTGTAAAACTACTGTTGTAGTTGATGGTAAGAAAAATTTTAATATCCAATAAACCTTTTAATCAAATTAATTTATTTTTAAAGCATTTGAATACATTCCTGATTCTGAGATTACAAGCCAGACCCAAGAAGAGGAAGATCACACATTGGAAGAAGAAGACACTTTGGCAGAGTTTGCACCTAAAATAGTCAAAGAACTTCCAAAAGTTGTGGAAACAACTGATAAGCAACTAACAAAACTCGAAGTTAAAGTGAAAGGTCAACCTAAGCCAACAATTAAATGGCTTAAAGCTGGTGAAGAAATTATTCCATCCGAAGACTTCCAAATCTTTAACTTTGACGATGGTACTTCAGTGTTGGTGATCAATGACGTTTACCCAGATGATGCTGGAGAAATAACATTTGAAGCATACAACGCTTTAGGCGTTGCTGTAACAACAACCGAATTAAGGGTCGAAGGTTTGTTAGAATTTTTTAAATTCATCAGATTGATATTAACACAAAAAAAAAATATTAAACGAAAAAAAATACTAATGCTTTTCTTTTTTTATTTAAATGCAGTTATAATTATTATTTTTACTTTACAGCAAGTAACCGAAATAAAATCAATATCCTTAAAAATATTCCTAAAATTCCTTATTCCTACAATCCTCATGCAAATATTACAAGCAAAAAACGCACAAATTTTCGTATACAAAAATATTTAAATTATACGAATTTTCCAGTACGTTTGATTAATAATTCTCTTATTTTAATTTCATGCAGAAATCGTCGGAACCAAAGAATATCGCAAACCTGAATGGGTTTCACATATGGAGGAAATGCAAGAGGCACTAAAAGGTAAGAAATTTTGTATCGATTTAAAAATATATTTTAAATGTCAGGATTTAGGAGAAAGTTAGGTTTTAGGGTTAGTTAGGTTTTAGTATCAAACATTTTTTTCTACATTTATTATTATTTGTATCTTAAATATTTTATGTTAAATGTAAAAGAAATAAGAAGCTAAAGTAGGTTTTGAAGGAAATAACAGAATTTTTATCTTTTAACCTTGATTAAATTAATTTGTGTTAAAAATTAACTTTAATTAAAAAAAAATTATTTAGTAACAGTTATTTTAGTTTTATTATAAATTAAATTTAAATTGTGTTTTGTAAATATTTTAACTTTAACACCTTTTTTGCAATGTCATAACAACAAATCTATTAACACACTCAATGTTTCATTATAATCAATAAACAATATCCATTTTTCTCAATAAACTTAATCAGACAACAATTCGACATCCTTAATCAGACATCCATACTTCTGACAGAACTTAATTTTCTACACAATGACATCCAATACTTTATCAGTGTACTTGTTTAAATGTCTAAATGTTTAAACAAATTTAATATGAAGTATTTAAAGCATTTAATAAAGAAAACTTAAAATTTTCAATCAAAAAAAAAATCAATAGCGGCTTACTGCGTTCCATCATTTATTAATGAAGTTAAAGATACAAGAGCGATGATGGGTGAACCAGCCAAATTACATTGTCATTTTCAGGGCAATCCTCGTCCAGGTAACCAAAAACCATTTTTTTTTTGTTAACGAAAAATGATTTTAAATTTAACACAATAAATCCATAGACGTAATTTGGTATCATAATGGAAAAGCCTGCATTAGTAGTGAAAATATTCGTATTTTGACGAGTGAAGATCGCTCAGTGCTACAAATAAAGAAAGTTGACGTTGAAGATTTTGGTTTTTATGTTTGTAAATTAATGTCGGATGCAGGTACGGCTGAGTCCAGAGCCAAATTGAATCAATCAATCACGGCAACTGTGAGCACAGATGAATCTGCTAGTTTGGATATTTCTGCAAAATCAAAAGGGGGAAGTGACACATCCGGATCTAAGACTGGAAAAGTTAAACGGACGATTCGGGTGAAGAAACAGAGACCTACAAGTGGAGATCAAGCAGAAAATTTGTCTAAAATGCATTCAGAAAAAGAGACAATTTCCTCGTTTTCGACAACGAAGAAGGAGGAATTTGCAACAGGAACCTTAGAACAAACGACAATTATCAATGTAAAAACCATTGAAGATGTTCAAATTGAAGAAATGGAAATGACAGATGAACAAATCAATTCAAAAACACTTAAAGTTACCGATATAGAAAAGTTGAAACATTCAACTGAAGTAAATAACATTTGGAATTCATTTAAAACCACAGAATTGGCACCATTTGAATTACCTTTAAGAGAACTTGCAACAATTGGATTTTTAGTGAAAAATGGTATTACTGTGAGTGAAATTTCAAATCTGTATCATGAAAGTCACTTCCCCGCACTACAAACCACTGAAGCTCAAGCTGCCTTGGTTCAGCTCTTGGAACGCGAAGGCCATGCCGCATTTGTGTCTGAAGTTATCACAGAAGAGAGTGAAACTGATGAAGCTTTTGTTGCAAAAACCGTTGGATTTAGAGCCCTAATGAAAATGATTGAGATCGAACATGTAAATATTGAGGAAATTATCTCACATTTCTCACCCGAAGACTTTGTTTCCCAAGAATGGAAGATGGAACAAACACAAGAGGTGCCCTTAATTGACTTTAAACATTGTCACAAATCTTTACATTTTTTTACTTTCAACATATTTTAGACCTATGAAACCAAGCAAATCACCTCATCATCGGCAACTCATGAAGTTCGCACAGTTGGTAAGATAATGAATGTTCAAGGACACATGTGATTTGTAACGACCCAGTGTATGAAAAAATGACCTTGACCCATTTCAAATCCAAATTTAAGTGTATCCACACAAAATGACCTACTGTCTAGCATCTGACTGATTCATTTCATTGAAAAAAAATCATCGAAATCCTTTTGTGCATGTCTTGAAGTGTTTTTTACCATCATCTTCCAACATTTTAATACTTACTATTTTTTGATTTTTGCCTTTTTTTCCAAACACAATGATTGCTTGCTTGATATTTTAGTAACAACCACGGAAGAACAAGTGATAGAAATAAGAAAAGCTTGATGAATATTGGACCTCACTTGACCTAGTTTTTGCCTGGATTTGTATAAAAAAATTAATTTAAATCTTAATTTTAAATGCAACAAAAAAAAACAGATTTTTAATGTAAATAAGAGATTTTTATTGATTTGGTTTTTTGTTACCTAATAATTATCTTAAGGTTTGATATTATTAACAGTTATGATAAGATTTTAAATTTGCTTGCTTCTAATAATTTTAATGAAATAAAGTCATGATTAAATTAATAAAAAAAAAAATAATAATAATTTTTCATTTAAAAAAAATATCATGTGAGTTTACGAAAATTTTAACTACTAAGAAGAAAATTAATAAAAAAAATAAATAGAATTTAAGTTTAGTTGAATGCCGCTTCGACAATAATCTACTAAAACTCCACTAAACGCTTTGATGATTTGAAAATGGTGCTTAACTAGGATTAAATTTCAAAAAATTAATTATAAATGGATTCTTATCACAACAACAACAACATGAACAACAGTTAAATATTTAGTTGAACTTCAAATTACGTCACGCTGTATAAAAAAATGCTTCTCAATCAACCAACTCTTATTTAAATATGCTTTGAATGTAACCATTACAATTTGGTAAGTAAAACCCCTCAAAAATCCTTCAACACAAACACACAAAAAGACAGATTTTTAAAATCAGAAAAAAAAATTGCTTCAATGTAAATAATAAGGACAAGAACGAATTTTACTGACTAGACTTGTAAATACGACTATCAAAAAAAATATTACTCAATATTGTTGTCAATGCTATTAAACATGAAATTTGGATTAAACAAAATTCTTAATTTAAATACACTTGAATTTATTTAAATTTGCTTTACTTAACGATGATAGATCTCAAGAATGCACAAAATATGTAAATATATATGAATGGCTTAGAATCGTCAATGTTGTAAATAAACAAATTTTATATTATTATGATATTAATATTACTGAAATAAAATTATTTGTCAAGGTCCTTTTGATCTTAAATTCTGATTAAAATCAAAAATATTTGAATTTATGATTGAATTGACTTTAGACATCTTTCTAAATGTCGATATCTTAAAATTAAAAAAAAAAAATGCTTAGCTTTTTCTGTAAAAACAAATGTAAATATAAATTTAAAAATTGCTGAGCATGGCGAAACGATATGTTTTGAAGGAATGTTCAAATGTGTCAAATTAATGTGTTGTTAATGCGAAAGGAAACAAAACTGCTTTAATAAAAAAAAAACTTTATAGTAGAAATTTGATAGGATATAAAGAGAATTAGGGTCACTTTTACGTTAAAATCAACATAAGGCTCAGCAAACCAAAAAATTTACCATTTTAAATTCTATTACAGAAACTAAACACGATGTAGTTGTAGACAAAACAACGACGAAAACGACTAAACGAGTTTCGAAAGCAAAAGTTGTTAAAAAGAAAACCGAAGAACAAGAACTTGTCGTAAAACAAGAAGAAATTCAACAAGTGAAGAGTGAAAGCCAGACTCAAGAAGAAATTGAAGAAGAGTTACGAAGAAAACAAATTTTAGAAATTAAGATCCAAATGAAGAGTGTCAAGCCAGTCCATGAAGAGAATCCTGAAGAAATGACTTGTGAATTTTTGGAAACAAGCGATTTACCATCACAAAAATCAATACCTTTGACAATGGCATCTGAACGAAATGAGAGTACAGTGCAAGCTTCTGTGTCATCAATTGTCACAGAAAAGGCACCTGATTCAAAAGCTAACATTGAAATTGTACCACAACGTCCAATTCAGGTACAAGAAACCCAAAGTCAAGATAAAGAAGTGTCAAATATCATTTTTGATGCTTCGAAATTATTACAAAAACCTAGTCAGACTTTAGCTGGAGTGAATCAAGGAGTAGAAGTGTCAGAAGTCGAATTAAAATTAAATCAAGAAGATTTTGATGTAGAAAAACCATTGAAAAGTCAAGCTAAGAGTGATGTTGTCTCGGTAACGATGCAAGCTGCCCAAGTTGAAAATGTTGGAACTCACGAAAGTACCAATAAATTAAGTGAGTTTTTGAAGGAACAAGAATCAACAGCTAGCACAAAATTCGTTACACATGAGAGCACAGTCACAACTGAAACATTGACTAGTGATAAAGAGGAAAAATTACCGGGTAAAGAGCAACCAACTGTATCTCAAGCAACTGAAAAATTATTACATAAACAAGGTGTTCAAGTAACAGAAACATTACACCAAGAATCTGAAGCCTTATATTCAGTTGAAGAACTTAACAAAGTTCAACCAAAATATACATTGAAACCCCATGAAGTGATTGAGAAAAGTGAGGTTGTCACAGCAGATCAACCCGGAAAATATACTCCAGAACTTATAGTTGCTACAGAAATTGCACGTAAAGATATCGTTCCAGTCCACGGACTCATTACACAAGAAACAAATGTGTCAGAACTTGAAGATACCTACATTGCATCTAAGAAGCCACAGTCAGAAACTGCCGAATTAACAATCAAAACAAAACAATCATACACAATACAAGAAACACTGACACAAGAGTCTGAATCAGACTTATTTACAACTGCATTACCAGGAGTTTCAACTGCAATTGATGCAGTACGTGTACAAGAAAGTATAAGTGCTAGTACGGTTCAGGCTCAAAGCCCAATAGATGATTTACAAGTATCACCATTTGATAAGAAAAATGTTAATGTAAGCATTGATGAAAGAACACCAGTGATCGCATCTGAAACAGAAGTCATTGAAAGTGAAAATCTCTTAGAAACTCAGAAATTAGAGCAAGGTAAACAAGCTCAAGTTACTTTGAGTGTTTTATCTATCGGAGAACAAACTTTACAAGAATTCAATGAAAAAGAGCAGGAGTATGATGGAAAACTTACACTACCAACTGTACAAGCTAAATCTTCAACCGATACTCACTCAAATATTGCTGTTGAAGAGCAAACCATACTTGATACATCAAATGAATTTGAAAAGATTTCACAGAAAACAGAAACGGCTCAAGTCGGTCTTACATTAATGAGTAGCAAAGTGGTTGAAGGTGTTGACTCACATGAAAAAGAGTCTGAATTAGTTCTAAAATCATCAGAATTAAAAGTGACAGCTGAAAAATCAATTCAAGAGCATACTCCAGTAGAAATCACTGCCCACGAAGTAATAGAATCAGAAAAAGATTTCCTTGACAAACTTCCAAAGAACTTGCAGACTGCACGTACAACACAAAATGAGGGATTACGTACAATTTTAAATGAGGAAGTTAACTTATCTGAAATGCTTGGTTCTTTTGATGATCAAAAACCAGTGGATGCACGTGCTAAAGTTCAATCAGATGAAGTTCAGTCATCAATTACTCAAGAAACAATTACATGCGAAAGCTTGAAAGACTATACACGTGATGAGAAGCCTCTTCAAGCATCTGCTGATGTTTCAATGCAATTACAAAAAGAATCAATATCGGTTTCCATCGCGCATAGTGATATGCGTGAAGAGGAGGGTGATTTTGCATTTGTCACTGCAGAAGCTCGTCCTGACTTTATTCCACATCGTACTACAGTACAATTGGAACATATAACTGCGGATGTATATGAAATTGCAGAAAAAGGTGAAGTTATGGCTACTAAAAAGGCAAAAACTGTGCAAGAATCATTTGAAGCTGCAACTGTGGAGCATGTTGAATTGGGTGAACGAGAATCTGAATTTTTGCGACCTGACAGTCCTGAAAAGAAACAAGGAACTGTCAGTTATGATGCATTAAAAACATCTGTTAGAACCGAACATATTGCCAATGAAGCTGGTGAATTGCTCGAAATATTGAAACCAGAAGAAAAGAACGTTCTAGCAACTTTACAACCACACGAATCTGTTCAAGTCAATCAAATTGAAACTTCTATCAAAGAAGAAGCTTTACCTGGTTATGAAAAACCTAAAGAATTTACTGCTGCAGGTAATATTTCTGAGCTTCTCGTATCAGAAAAAGAAGAAATATCAGTTGAGAGCTCGACTGGTAAATTAGAAGACTTTTTACCTACAAGTGATATTGGAACAACAGCTATTACCGGAATGGAACACAAAGCTCCACAAATGCATGAAACAGTCACATTATTAGGGCTTGGACAAGTCCCGATTGATGAAAATACTGAAAGAAATGCTTCAACTGAAGTAATTCCAATTGAAGTCATTAGTAAACACGAACCCATTCAAGGAGAGTACTATGAAAAATTAGATGAAATTAAGACAGATCAAAAGAATGCCGAAGTTTTACAAACTTTCATTGAAAGTGCTTTAGTTCAAGAGGTAGTTTTACATGACAAAGAATCAGAACTAGCAAGACCTGATAGCCCTGAGAAAAAGAAAGGCTTTGTAAACTTCGAAGCTTTACAAGCTGCAAATAAATCTGAAAATCTTATTGTCGATAATTTTGAAAAGTTAGAAGTTTTGGAACCTGAAAAGAGATCAGCTGAGATTTCTCAAACTACACATGAATCAGTGCAAGTGCATGAAACAACCCTTGCTTCAAAAGAATCTAATTTGAAAGAAATTGAGAAACCTAAAACAGTTCAAGCTTCTCAGGATTTGACTGAAATTGTTCCATTACAAAGTTTGGAAGTTTATGCTCAAAGTGGAACAGAAGAAATGCCTAAATTTGAGACTATCCTTGAAGTTGCAGGAGAACGTCATACTATTATTGATTATAAAGCTCCTCATACATCAGAAGTTCTTACTAGTGATAACATTGGAAAAGTTGAAGATTTTAATGTGAATCCTCAAAACGCAGTCACCGATTTTGGTGAAGTTACTGTTCCAATTCATACTGAAACACAAAAATTAGAACATTTTGCTACGCTACTGACAGAAAAACCTGAAGATCGACAAGCAAATGTTGTCCAAACATATCAAGAGAGTGTTGAAATGAGACAAGAATTTGTAGGAGAATCTGAAGAATTATATCAGCAAGAAGTTCAAGAATTTAAACAAGGATCAGTGAGTTATGAAGCACTTAAAACAGCTGTGAAAGATCAGGCACTTCCATCAGAAAATGTTTCCGAATTAACTATTCTTACTCCTGAAGAAAGAAAAAGTACCAGCTCACAAATTCCGCACGAGGCATTAAGTGTTAACGTAATTGAAACAGGTCATAAGGAATCAGATTTGAATTTAGATGAAAAACCAAAAGAACTCACTGCGTCGAAAGGATTCGAAGAATTAAAAATAAGTTCAAAGTCTGAAACAATTGTACAAGATAGTACAAAAGACTTAAAAGTTCCTGAATTCATTACAGAAATGTCTCAATCAAAGCCCGTTGATATTGAACATAAAATTGCTGATAAAACGGAAACAATCACAATTGACTCAGTTGGATTAGTAGAAGATTTTTCTTATACAACACAAAAAGCAACTAGTGAGTATTCTGACTTGAGAGCACCAGTGAGTGAAATAACTCATTCAGATGATCATGTTAATGAATTAAAGCCAGATGACATAAAATCAAATCAAGCTAATGTTACTCATGCATTAATTGAGGGCAAGCAAATCGTCGAAACACTTGTACATGAAAGTGAGCGCCAATTTACTGATAAGCTTGAATTTGACACTAAAACTGCTGAAAGTACAATTGATATGTTGAAAACATCATTAAAATCTGAAATTGTAATAAATGAAGGCTTTGAGGAATTAGAAACAATTGTTCCCGAATCTAAACAATCCACTGTAGAACAAATTCCTTTACAAGCTTTAACAATTGAAAGCACACAGGCTTCCAGTAAAGAAGAAACCTTAAAAGACTTTGAATTACCAAAAGAAGTTACTGCATTTAAATCAGTTGATGGTGAATTGACAATTCCATTAAAACAAGAAACGCAGGAACTACAAACCACAATCAGTTTTAAAGAAGATGAAGTTAAATTAGCTCAAGGTGTACAAAAAACAACAGAAATTGAACATAAAACTACAACAACTCATGAAATTGTTACTGGAGATGCAACTGGAAAAATTGAAGAATTTGAAGTTAATTTACAAAAAGCTTTGCCAGAATATACTGATATGAGAGCTCCACAATTACAAGAAACGGTGACAGAAGATAGTGTCGCTGAAGTTGTTTTAGAAAATCAAGAATATCGCGTTGCTGCTGTATCACAAGATTTGATTGAAGGTTTAGTTATTCATGAAAATGTGAATTTTGAAAAAGAACGCGACTATGAGGGAAAACCTGACTTCGAAACTAAAACCGGTCACATTGTTTATGACACACTTAAAACAGCAGTAAAAGACCAACCCATTTCATCTGAAAATACTTCTGATTTGAACATTGAAGTCCCACAAGAAAAATTACCTTCAGTAGTTCAATCAGAACATCAAGCATTTAATATTCAAGAAACAATTGTTTCAGAAAAAGAGTCATCAGCCCAAGTTTTAGAACAACCAAAAGAATTCCAAGCTGTTCCAAATATTGATGAACTTGTCTTACCAACACAATCTGAAACAACAATACATTCAGGTACCGAAGACTTAGTTATTCCTGATGTTCCATTGCAAAGTTCTCAACTTGAATCAACTGACATTGAATTGAAAACACCATCAGCAATGAAACCAGAAACAATGGAAACTATTGGTAAAATTGAAGATTTAACATACGAAACTAAAAAAGCTCAACAAGCCGACACAGAACAATTATCCATCGCAACAACTGCTCAAGATCAATCTTTAGATCAAACTACAACATTAGAAGAAACAGCTCCTGATTCGAAGATTGCAACTCTTAGTCAAGATCAAATTATGACTATGCAAGTTCATGAAGTTGTGATTGGGGAAAGTGAAGGAGATTTTCTAACATCTGGCGTTACTCCAGGTGAAAAAAGTACCTCAGTCAACTTTGAAGTATTGAAAACTGCACTTCATTCAGAAACAACAATTGTTGACAATATCTCAAAATTAGATATTGATCAACAAGAACAACGACAAGCAATTCCAAGTCAAGATCTAATTGAGGCTACACAAGTGCATGAAATTACTCTAGGAAATAGGGAAACTGACTTTATTACAGAAGATAAGCCAAAAGAATACCAAGCAAGTACACAAGTAAATGAAATTATGTTGCCTGAACAAAGTGAAGTTCTTGTACAATCAAGCGCTGGTAATGTGGTACACGAAGAAACAAAATACGAAAATTTACAAGAGAAATTGACAATGGACATTGAATACAAAATACCGTCTGCACATGAAATAGTCACAGGTAAGGCATCTTAGAGCTGAAAGAGAAAGAAATTGAATCAATTTGTGTCAATTATGAACGAAACGAAGTTTGAACGAATCTTGTTGAATGAATAATAAATGTGTACTAAAAAAAATTAAAATTGATTTTGATAGTCAGGCGGGGCCCTTTTTAAAAATTTGGATCTTCAAATAAGTCTTAAAATTTACAACATTGCAAATATGAGATCTTAAAACTATTTTACGAACTGTAAAAATCAATATTAATTTTTTAATACCACACCAATATCAAGAAATCATAAAACATTCTGAAAATATTTCTTTTTCTGTATAATTTCTCATCATGAATTATAGGTGAGTCATTAGGTGATGTTGATATAATTAAATATGAAACACAAACGGCGTTGGCCGATGAAAACTTGAAACGTCTCACTGCACCAACTACACAAGAAATTGTACCATTAGATCATACAAATATCTTCCAAGAAGAACAAGTTGACAGTCGTCAAGCTAGTACAATTCAAACATACATTGAAAGTGTTCAAATTCACGAAGTTACGCCACATGATAGTGAGCAACAACTATCAGACACTCCTACAATTTTAAACGAAAAACATGGAAATATATCTATAGAAACGTTAAAACCAACAGAAACACAAGAAACAATTACAAGTGAAAATATTGTGCATTTGGAAGATGAACAAGGTATAATTGAGACAAAACCAAATATTACACGAACACCTCATGAAGCAATGGTAGTTCAAGAAATGACAATACAAAACAGTGAAGGTCAGTTAGTAGTTGATGAAAAACCAAAAGAGCGAAATGCTAGTCTTGGTTTTGATGAACTTACTATTCCTCAAGTTGATGAGACTGTTGTCGGAGTAAGTACTGGAGAATTTACAGCTCCAGTAAGTGCTCAAACTGAAAATTTAATTGAAAAACCGGTTGAAGTTGAAATGAAAATACCTAATACTACTCAAATCATACCAATTGATAGTCATGGCATACATGATGAATTTTCGTACACAGAACAAAAAGCTACAGAAGCTTTAGATAAAAAACATGAACATTCAATCCAAACAACACAAGTTCAAACTGTTGATCAGTCTGAAAGTTTATCTGACACAATTTTAGATACGAAACAAGCAAACATTGTTCAATCATTTAAAGAACATTTAGGAGTTTCACAAATACAGCCACTATTATCTGAAGATATTTTACAAGTTAAAGAGACACCTGAATCTAAAACCGCTTCAAATGTCTATGATGAAGCCTTAAAAACTTCAATTAAGTCAGAAGTGCTAACCCAAGACACATTAGGTGATATTTCTCTAGAACATTCTGAACAAAAACAAGCAACTATCACAACAGACAAAGCACTTTCAACCCCAATCAAACAAGAAATTGACACACAAGATACATTTTCTACATTGGACGATTTCAAACCAATACAAGAGTTAGCAAATCAAAAGCACATTGAACATGAAGTAATAGTTACACATGAAAACATAATTCTAAATCAAGAAAAAGTCCTTCATCCTGATAAAATACCCGAAACTTTCAATGCTACAACTGGTATTGATTCCATCCCAACTGTTCAAACTTCAGATATCCTACTACAAGATTCCATTACTAACCTTAAAGATAAATTGCCTGAAAGTGAATCAGCTACCATCAAACAATCAGAAATTACACACAAACTTCCTGAGAGCACTCAACCAATAATACATGAGAGTGTCGATACATTTGGAGAAACAATATCTGCTCAAGATATTGCACAACCAGATGTAATATTGTTAGGTGCTCACACAATTCAAGAAACACACATTCAAGAACAAACTGATAAATTGGCAGATCTTAAAATTCCAGATGACGTTAAAGCTCAAACAGTTCAAGATTTATTCAAAAACATACAAATAACAGAGACAATTTCACAAGAAAGTGAAAATCTGTTGACTAAAGATACTCGACCTGATGCAAGACTAGCAGAACAATCACTTACCGACACTTTACGAACTCCTTTGCAATCCGAAATGACATTAAGTGATAATATTACAGAAAATGCTGAGACAACTCCATTGCAAGATGTGGCTACATTGAGTCACATAACGTCTGAAGCTGTAGAAGTACAAATGATTGAGACTGGTGCTAAGGAGGAAGTTTTTGAAGCAGGAGAAGTTCCTAATGCAACTACAGCTACAAAAACAATTGACTCAAAGATGTTAACAGCTGTCAAACAAGAAGTGATTGATAGTTCACATACCGGTGAATTCATATCAGAAGTGACGGAAACAAAGAATCTTACTGAATCAGTTATCGAAAATCAATTTAAAATTCCGTCATTCCATGAAACAATCGTTCATGAATCTGTTGAACAATTGAAAGACTTAAAGCCACTTGAAGATAATGCGACAATGACATTTGATACTGTTAAAGCAGCAATTGTACAAGAAAGTGTCGTTCAAGAAGGTACAGATGGATTTTATGAACTTGATACAACAGGAAAAGTTGCAAAAGTCAAACAAGACCAAAGTGAATCAACGACAATTGAAGAAACAGTTTTATTACATAGTACTGATGAATTTTTGATTGATGAAAAACCAGAACAAAAAACCGCTGGTCGTTCAATTGATATGCTTAAAACAAGTCTAAAATCTGAAGTTATTCCATCTGAATCAACAGATGTTGTAGATATAGAAAAACTGAAAGGTGAAACTGTAACAAAATTGTCTCAAGTTCCGTTTGAGGCAATTTCAGTTCAGGCTACTGAAGTAATTGATAAAGAGTCAAATTTAAGTGAATTCTCGGTCCCATTAACTGTTAATGCCCAAAAATCTTTGACAGAAATGAAAAATGTGCCTGAACAATCTCAAGTAGTTACTGATAGTCATGTTACCGATTTAATTGTCGAAAGGCCAAATGAAGATTCAATTGAACACATTTCAATCAATCTTGGCTTTCCAACACACCAAAGTAGTGAAGTAGAAACAATGGAAAGTATTTCAGAATTCAAACCGGACAAAGTAAATGAAGATATAGCAAAACCAGAAGTGAATAAATTAACTGCTACAACTACAGCAGAGACATTGACTCACGAAGAAGTATCAGAATTAGGTAGGATTGATATATATTATCTAAGAATATCTGGTATTACTATTCAAAATTTTTCAATGTGAAATTTCTTCTGATAGTATGGAAAAAACTAAAATTAATGAACTTTTGACTGACAAATCAAAATTTCTTTTCTTCAAGAAGCTTTTCAATCCCATTCCACTTCCTATTAATTTATCCCAGACAATATGTAGGATAAATCATATATCAGGAGAAATTTCAATAAAACACACACAATTACACACTCATTTTAACACACTTCATTTTTTTCTTTTAAATTCCCCCAAAACATTCGAAAACAAATCCCTTTTAAATTCAAACACACATCTTAGGTGTTGAGAAACCTATTAGTGAATCAGCAACATTAACACATACGCAACATAAGCCTTTGACAGTTGAAGAAACATTAGTTGATGAAACTGGTATTGAATTTAATGAAAAACTTAAGATGCCTTCTAAACAAGCATCTATTGCATTTAATACTTTAAATACAAGTATTCAAAGCGAAGAGTTGGTTTCAGAAGCAAATGATGAACTTAAAATAAAAATTCCTAAGCAAGATATAGGAACAATAAAACAAGATAATAATGAAGCTGTGATTATATCTGAAGAATTAAGTCATGAAAAAGAATTACTATTTGAACAACCTCAAATCAAAGAGCAATTCGCTTCTAAAAATGTAGATTCAATAATGCTTCCACAACAAAGTGAAACAGAACTCGTGGAGAGCGTTAAAGAGTTCCAAGATGAAAAACCCAAATTTGATCAGAGTAAATCGAGCGAAGAGGCTCAACGAGAAATGAAAATCGTTTCACAAGGGGAAACAATTCTCTCTGAATCAACAATTCCTGTTGAATCTGAAAAGTTGGACAATCAAGTAGCTAAACCTTTATTAACAGATTTAAATTTTGCTCCTCAAGTGAAAGAAACTGAAACTAATGAGTTTGAGTCGACTCTTGATCAAGCTACTCAAGAAACAGAAAAACGTGCAAAATCAATGCAAGATACATTGGAAAGTGTATTGATCAGTGAAACGTTAACAGATGAAAATGCTTCCAACTTAGCCATTCCTAAATCTGAGCCAAAATTAGGACAATTTACGATTAATGAGACACTTAAAACAGTTACACAACTATCAACACAAACAAATGAGGCCTTAGATATACTAAAAGAAAGTAAACCAAATGAAGAAACTGGAGTCTTGAGTCAAGATACCAAACAAGCAATTATTGTTGACGAAACAATTATTGGCTCAAAAGAAGCAGAATTATTTGTAGACTCAAGTCCTGTCAAAGAGCATACAGCTGAAGGACAAGTAACTCATTTAATTGCTCCTGAACAAGGTCAAATTATGACACAAGATACACATGGTGAGTTTATTCAACCAGAAGTTCCATTAGAAAAAACAAAACAAATTCAGTCTGATACAAAACATAAACAGACATCACAAGTTACTGAATTGGTGCTTGGTGAAAGTGTTGGAACTGAAATATCATTAGAATTCGAAACTCAGAAAGCTAAGGCTGATATTGGAACTCTGTTATTACCACAAACTACTGAAACAGTTTCAGATATAGATGTTGATAAATTTGTTGACAAACTTGATGTCCAAAATAAACAAGCTACAATCATCCAAGCAACTGTTGAAGGCTTACAAGTTCGAGAAAATGTTGTACAAGAGATTCCTTCAGATCTCGTCAAAGAGAACACTCCCATTGAACAGACCGCTTCTCAGTCGTATAATACACTTAAATCATCTGAAGTATTTGAAGTTATTTCTCATGATTCAACTTCTGATTCAAAAATTGAAGAAACGAAACCAAACAAAGAATCTATTAAACACTCACATGTACCACATGAACATATTACAGTACATGAGCCTCAAGTTCAAGAACAAGAAATTCTTGATGATAAACCTAAAACAAAAGTACACCAAGCTAATGTTTCATTCACTGAAGCAATTGCTGCTGAACAAAAAGAAATTTTAACACAAACAACCACAGAAGACCTTGACACACCTTCAAAACAACAAACAACTCAAGCAAAACCAAGCACAATAGTTCAACATGAAAAACATGCTCCAATTACAACACAAATTGTTCCAGATGATAAACATGAATCTTTTGCCCCTGATGAAATGCCTAAATTCAAATCTCAATCTGCCAAACCATCGATTTCAGACCAATTTGTACCAATCATAACGGAAACATTATTGAGTGAAGGAGTAGAAAGTACACAAGACATACCCTCACATACAATTGAAACTGTTAAGGAAATCATTATTGAAGAATCACCCAAACACACTGTTAAACAAAGTTCAATTGAAATAAGTGAAGTTGAAGAACAAATACCAATTAAGAAACCTGCAGGTAAGAAGGGATAATAATTGGGAAAATGCAGAGCGCTTTTAAGTGCTTAAACTATGAGCGGTGGCTTCGACTAACACAAAAAATAACACACAATGCAAAACAAAAATACGCAGCAAATAAACAATTCAATTGCACATTTAAAAAAACGCTTTTTTGCAGTGAAATTCTTCTTACACTAATTTCCATATTCAAAACAAGCAAAATATACAGATATATATAGAAACAACGGGAACTCATAAATGTCAAAGTTAGATAAAAATTCTAAGCGTTATTTAATTTAAACAATCTACTTTGACGTTTTGAGTTCCTTATTAAACTAAGGAGAAATAGAGATCAGAGGAGAGGCAAAGACTAAAATTAAGCCAAAAACTTAATAAAACCGCATTATTAACCAATACACATACACTCTTGATTCTAATTTGATTTATACAGATACCCAGAGCATCACTACAACAGTCATCAAAAAACCAGAACCTGCAAAAACACAAATTTTTATTGAAGAATTGCCCGAACAAATAGAAATAATTCAAGAAAAAACATTACCCGAGTCATCGGAACAAGGTCGGCGACAAGTCATAAAAAAGAAGGTCATTAAAAAACGTTCAGGGAAAAAAGAAACAATTACTGAAATTGTTACAAAACAAACTGAAGGAGACGTAGCTCCAATCATAAGTACAGTCAATGAAATTGAAATTCCTCTAGAAGAGACATATGACACAATTGATGTTTTAAAGACAACATTGGGAAAGGCTGACGTAAGGGTCGAAGAATTACCTGAAAAAATCGAAATCAGTGAGGTTGTTACATTCGAGGGACCCAAAAAAGTAATCAAAAAGACAAGAATTATTAAAAAACGGGATAACAACAAGGAAATAGTAACACAGATTACGCAAGAAGAATCACCTGGTGAAACACCGACCGTAACAGTTCAAGAAATTGAACTTCCATTAGAAGAAGTTCGCGAATTTCCTGAATTCAAAACTCATAAAGATAAAGCCAAATCCGTATTTATTGAGGAACTCCCGGAACAAGTTGAGATAAGTGAAATTACAACAAATGAAGGTCCTGCAGTTATGACTAAGAAAACTCGTACTATCAAGAAAAAGGCAAATAAAAAAGAAATAATCACAAAAATTACTACCGAACAAGTTCAGGGTCAAGCTCCAGTGACAACTGTTGTTGAAACTGAATCACCCTGGAATGATGAACAAGTTGAACAGTTACCAGTTTTGTCACCTCACACGGAAAAAGCAAGACCTGCTTTAGTTGAGGAGCTCCCTGAAAAAGTCGAAATTATTCAAGTTCAAACATTGACTGGACCTCAAACAGTCACTAAAAAGACTCGTACGATAAAGAAACGCGAAGGAAAGAAAGAAACCATTACTCAAATTATTCAACAACAAGCGCAAGACTTAGCACCTGTGACGAGTGTTCAAATAGTTGAATTACCATTCAATGATGAAAGTGTCAAAGAATTACCAGAATTTAAAGTTGAAAAAAGTAAAACGAAACCAATTTTAGTTGAAGAACAACCAGAGAAAATTGAAGTATTTATTGTTCAGACAGAACAAGGTCCTCAAGAAGTTACTAAAAAGACAAGAGTTATTCAGAAAAAAGAAGGCAAAAAACAAAAATATACAAAACTTGTTCAGGAACAAGTTAAAGGAATGGCACCAAAGGCTGCTTCAGTAATTGATATAGAAATTCCGTACGAAGAAACTGAACCTTTACCAAAATTAAAAGTTCACAAAGATAAAGCAATTACAGCTACAACTGAAGAATTGCCTGAACAAATAGAAGTTTTTACAGTTCAAACTGAGTTGGGTCCTGAAAAAGTTACTAAAAAGACTCGTACAATTAAGAAAAAAGAAGGTAAAAAAGAAACAATTACACAAATTACTGTTCAAGAACAGAAAAATAAAGAGCCTGTAATGAGTATTCAGGAAATGGTAATGCCAATGATAGATCAAGAATATATTGATGAACTACCAACATTTAAAAAACATGAAACCAAGGCAGAAATTAAGATGATTGAAGAACTACCAGAAAAAATTGAAATTATTGAAATACAGACACTTGAAGGACCTAAACAAGTGACCAAGAAAACTCGAACACTTAAGAAACGTGAAGATAAGAAAGAAACTGTTACTCAAATAGTAACAGAAGAACAAAAAGGACAAGTTCCCACGGTAAAAAGTGTTCAAGAAATCGTGTATCCAATTGAAGATGAAAGTATTGAAGAGTTACCGACATTCAAAGTTTCAAAAAGTAAAGCCAAACTTTCAGAGGTCGAAGAATTTCCTGAAAAAATCGAAATATTACAGGTGCAAACATTAGAAGGCCCTCAACAAATAACCAAGAAAACTCGCACAATTAGAAAGAAAGATGATAAAAAACAAGTTGTAACTAAAATTGTTGAGGAACAACCTTCTGGTAAAGCTCCCATTATCACAAGCGTTTCAGAAATTGAAATGCCACTAGATGAAGAGGTGGAAAACTTACCAGAGTTTAAACAATATAAAAACAAAGCAAATATAACAGTTGAAGAACTACCAGAAACTGTTGAAGTAACCCAAGTATTAACAGAAGAAGGACCAAAAATGGTTACCAAGAAAACTAAAACTGTTAAACGTAAGGATGGCAAAAAACAAACGATTACACAAACAGTGACACAACAAGAAGAAGGAAAATCACCTGAAGTAACAAAAGTAACAGAAATAGAAATACCGCTTGAAGAAGTTGAACAATTGCAGGATTTAAAACCACATACTTCTAAAGCCAAATTAAGTCAAATTGAAGAACTACCAGAAAAAATTGAAATAATGGAAGTTCAAACATTATTAGGTCCAGAGAAGGTCACTAAAAAGACTCGAACAATTAAGAAAAAAGGTGATAAGAAAGAAATTGTAACTCAAATTGTCAGTGAAGAACGTTCAGGACAAAGTCCCGTATTGAGCGTTCAAAGCGTAGAATTTCCGATCGAAGAAGAGTCTACGGAAGATTTACCTGAATTCAAGAAACGAATTGCAAAAGCTAAGCCTACTATGATTGAAGAATTGCCGGATCAAGTTGAAGTTACATTTGTTGATACCAAAAAAGGTCCAGAAATGGTAACCAAAAAGACACGGACAATTAAGAAAAAAGATGGCAAAAAAGAAGTGGTCACACAAATTATAACGGAACAGAAAAAAGGGGAAGCTCCTGTGTTACAAAGTGTCATTGAAATGAATTTACCCCTATCAGATGAAGAACCTTTAGAAGAATTGCCAGCTTTTAAGAAACATACCTCAAAAGCAAATGTTGTAGTTGTGGATGAATTGCCGGAAAAAATTGAAATATTTACTATTCAAACAGAAACTGGACCTAAAGAAGTGACCAAGAAAACTCGCACCATCAAGAAGAAGACAGGCAAAAAAGAATCAATCTCTCAAATAATCTCAGAAAATACACCCGGAGAGCAACCAATTACTAGTTTCATTGAAGTTGAAATTCCATTTGATAACGAATTCTGTGAAGATCTCCCAGAATTGGTCAAAAATCTTGATAAAGCTAAAATAATTCAAGAAAAAGTAGATTTCAGTACTGCTGAAGAATTCAAACCTGATTTAGCTGAACTGTTAATGGATTTCATGAAGAAATCAAAACTTCCTGATGAGAAACCTGAGGAAAAGAAAACTACGACACCGAAAAAGAAAGTAATCAAAAAGAAGAAAACGAAAGATTTAGATGATGAAACAGAAAGATTACTAAACCTTTCTGTTGAAAAAACAAATTTAGAAGAATATGAAAAAGTCGATGTTGATTTACCTAAACGCGAAAAGAGCGAAAGTATTGAACCAACAGTTCAAGAACTACCGGAAAAAACTCAGATTGTTGAATCTCAAAGTGTTGACGGAACTATTAAGAAACAAGTAATTAAAAAGAGGATTATTAAAAAACGTTTGGGTGACAAACAGGAAGTCACTGAAATTGTGACCAAACAAACTAATGACGAAGCACCTATCACTACAATTAATATCGTCGATGAAATTGTATCTGAAACAGATGAACCATTAAAACCTCTTGAAACACCAGTAGAGTTTGGCCAAGAAGTTATTGAGGAACTTCCTGAACATGTTCAAATAATTGAAACTCCAACGGAATCAGGGAAAACCAAAAAGACAATTGTCAAAAAGCGTATAATCAAGAAACGTAAGGGAGGTAAAGAGGAAATGACAGAAATACTCACTAAACAAGAAGAAGGTGAAGAACCACAAACTCTTGTTACAGTCAGTGAGATTCAAGATACTGAGCCTTTACCTGAAGTAACTGAGTTAGAGGAGATCAAACCTTTTGAAACATCACTTAAAAAGGCAAAAGTCAAAAAGCAAAGTGTTCCTGATTTGGTCCCAACAGAATTTAAACCTGAGTTAGGACAATTGTTAAAGGAGTTCGAAGATAAAGTATTATCTGAGGAAAAACCAACTGAAGAACCAAAACTAGTTCAAGAGATTTCTGTAACTGACGATGGTAAACCTTGTAAAAAGGTTGTAAAAAGAAAAGTTATAAAGAAAAAACAATTTTCACCTGACGAAGATGAAAACATTAGAAGGCTCTTGGAGTTAGAAGTTTCCAAAACACCGTTAGAAGAATTTGAAAAAATTGATGTAGATTTACCTAAACGTGATAGATCAGCCAGTATCGAACCTCGCATTGTCGAAAAATTGCCAGAAAAAGTTCAAATTATCGAAACAAAAACACCGGAAGGTAAAATAAAGAAAGAAGTTATTAAGAAAAAGGTTATCAAAAAGAAAATCGGTGATAAACAAGAAGTTACTGAAATCATAACTAAGCAGTTAGATGACGAGGCTCCAACTACTAGCATCACAGTTCATGAGGAACAAGTCGAACCAATTAAATTAGAAGAAATATCTCCTGAGAAACCGTCTGAAACGATAGAAGAATTGCCTGAACGAATTCAAGTGATCGAAACTCCAACAGAAAAAGGTCTCACGAAGAAAATAACAGTGAAAAAGCGTGTCATTAAGAAAAAGATTGGTGATAAAGAGCAAATAACCGAAATTTTGACAAAACAAGAAGATGACAAATTACCTGAAACGCTTGTAACTGTCTCAGAAATGGAAGAACCTGAACTTGAAGAAGTTCAGCCACTTAAACCAATTTCTAAACCACCGAGATTAGAAAAACGTCTATCGATATTAGAGGAAGATGCACCTCACGTTGAATTATTGCAAGAGTTTATTCAAAGATCGGAAGAACCAGAAAACACACCTGTTGAAAAATTACAAGAAAATATTCCAATATCTGATATCACTGCACCTAAAAAGAAGGTAACAAAACGTCGTGTTATAAAGAAAAAGAAAGATCACGAGCAAGATGAAGAAATTAAACGTTTGCTCGAACTTGAAGTGGAAAAGACTCCTCTTGAACAAGTTGAAAAAATTGAAATTGACCTACCGAAAAAACAAAAGCCAGAAAGAATTCTTCCAGAAATGGTTAAAATTGTAAGAATATCAACTCCTAAAAAAGTTGTTGTCACTGAAACTCCTGAAGAACATCCTTCTTCGGTTAAGTTGAAGAAAACTAAACCAAAAACACGAGGTGAAGTTGACAGGGTCACATTGGAAGATGTGAAATTGAAAGGTGTTCAACAGGAAATTGAATCACCAAGTGTTTCACAAAAGCCCGTTCAAACTTTGTCTGATGAAAAACCACAACAAGCTGTACTTGAACACATTGAAAGTGATGAAGAAAAACCAAAGAAATTGAAAAAGATTAAGAAAATTAAAGCTCCTAAACGGGAAAAACCAGAATTAGAAAAGTATGTCAAATTCTCGAGTGAGAGCGAAGAGGAAAAACCAGTTGAAGAGCCTGAAAAACCAGGCTATCAAAGAGCTCCGAAACCTGAAAAACCTGTTCCAGAGGAACCTAAACCTCTTAAATTAGGTAAGGGCAAACCGAAAGAAAAACCAGAAGAAATTCCAGAGGATATCAATTTGAAGAAAATTCCTCAAAAGAAAAAAGAAGAATCATCAGTTGATGAAGAAGTTCAAAAGAAACCCAAAGAAACTCCTAAAGAACATGGAAAGAAAAAATCTAAAAAATATCCTAAAATTAAGCCATTTGAAGGTGAGGACTATCCGTCTTCTGCTTCATCAGAAGATGAAGTTAAGTCCCCGGAATATGAAGAAGAAACTCCCAAGGATGAAGCTCCTGAAAAAGTAAAACGTCCTCGGAAGAAAAAGGAAAAACCACAACCTGAAACGATTGAAAGTGTTCTGAAACCAGGCATTCCTAAAAAACAGGAATCACCTGAACCTGATGATATTAAACTTCGATATAAACAAAAACCTCCACCAGAAGAACCAACACCTGAAATAAAATTAAAGCCTTGGACAAAGCCAAAAGAGGAAGAACAAAAAGATACTGACCAAAAATATGACTTGTCTCTTCCAAAGCCAGAGCCTAAAGATTATGACTCGGATGACAAAGAAAAGACTCCTAAAACACGTAAAATTAAAAAACCTAAAACCAAAAAACCGGATTTAACTGAAGCCACACCAGTTGAAGAATTGTTGCCTGAAGATGAAATTGTCATTTCTCTTCCTGATGAAACTGATAAACCAGGTATTCAAGAGATCAAACCAGTAAAAGTCTCGAAAAAAATTTACTTACCAGAGACAAATATTACAATTGAACTTTCTGAAGCATCTCCATTGATTGATTCACCAGTCATTAGCAAAGAAATTCCTCCGAAAACTGTAATTTCTCCTACACAACAAACACACGATACACTACAAATACCTACACAATATGCTAATGGTAAGAAATATACACAAATTACACACTTAATCTTACTCATAAAAACACTCAAAATTAAAGATGAAAAAATAACAATAAAATTTGGCTATTAAAACAAATATTATACACTAACATCACAAATAAAAAAAACAAACATTTTTAAAATGGTGTATGAATGTGATTGAGTTTCAAAATAATATTGATGAAAGTTAAACTTTGAGATATAAAAAATATGATGCCTTGTTTGAAATAAAAATGTGCAGAATATCTTACACAATTTTCACAAATTTTTTTCACAAAAATCACACTTCATTCAATTTATTTTGACACTTAACACAGTTTTTGATGTAGATGGAGTAGTTTTTGAATATGTTTCTTTAAAAATATTCTTCCAATCAATATTTTTTTTTTTGATTTTTAAAAGAAAATAATTTAAAGAAACATTTAGATTTTGTTTTAATGTTTAAATTAATTTGAAATTTATTTTGCAAAATTAGAAGAAAAAGAAGAAAAGAGCACTGTATTTGTGACAACGTTTGAGACGGTAGAAGATGAGTCTGGCACCGTAATAAAATCAAAGAATAAAAAAGTCGTGGAAGAAAAAGGTGTAATAGTTGAAGAACAACTAAGTGACGATGATTTCCATAGTGCTGAAGAGGATAACGGTCAGGTTCAAATTGAAGAAGTTCCGGATGACGAGTTTGTGATTGGTAAGTGATTTTTTAACCCGTGTTGAAACATTTTTGTTGCCATTTATATATTGTCTGTAATGTCAAATATAACTTATGTCTATTCATATAATCAATCATATCATATTTTATAGCCACACCTCAAATTGTCACTGAACCTGACACAATTCCAACATTCACAATTGACGAGCCTAAAATATCAGAACAAATCACAGAAATTCATGACACACAAACACAAATAAAAAAATCCAAAACAAAACCAAGAAAACTTTCAGAAATTCCTGAAGAATTTGTTCAGCCTCTCATTATGACAGAAGAGGTTGAACCTGTTGAGGTTTCTGTTATCATACAAGAACTAACTCCTGAAATAACTGTAACTCAAATCGATACAGAATTAGGACCCAGTGTTAAAGTTGAAAAGAAACGTGTAATTAAAAAATTAAAAGAACCACGAAAAAGTATCACTGAAATTGTAACGGTTGAACAAGATGGTAAAATCATTAGTACAGATTTAACATCTCAAGACTATGGTATGAGTGTTGATGAAATCAAGGACTTTGTAACAGAATTAAATCAACCAGAAAAAGCAACTGTATTATTTGAAGAGCTACCACAAGAAATCACAATTACTCAAATTCAAACAGAGAAAGGTCCAGTTGAGCAAATCACTAAGAAAAAGGTTATCAAAAAGAAATCCGGACCTAAACAAGAAACAACAGTCATTGAGACAATTGAACAACCAGGTTTGGCACCGATTACAAGTGTGACTAGTAGTGAATCGGCAATTCCTATTGAAAGTATTGAAGAATTCAAAGCAGAGATATTGCGACCAGTAACGGCTAGATCAATAATTGAAGAATTGCCTGAAGAGATTTCAATTACTCAAATTTTAACTGAACAAGGTCCTGTTGAACAAACGACTAAAAAGAGAGTGATTAAAAAGAAATCTGGTCCAAAACAAGAAACTAAAATTGTTGAAACAATTGAGAGACCAGGCGTTACTCCAATAACTACAATTTCGAGTTTTGAAGAAGACATACCATTTGAAAAATTATCGGAACTAAAACAAGAATTGAAAAAACCAGAAAAAGCACGCAAGTTAATTGAAGAAGGTCCTGAAGAAATTGTGATTACTCAAGTTCAAACAGAACAGGGACCAGTTGAACAAACTACTAAAAGAAAAGTTATTAAGAAAAAATCTGGCCCCAAAGAGGAAACCACAGTCATTGAAACTACAGAAAAACCTGGTTCTCTGCCTATAATGACTGTAAGTGTCAGTGAGGTTGATATTCCTTTAGAAGAGCTTGATAACTTGGTGCAAGAATTGAAAAACCCAGTTTATGCAACACAAGGTTTGATTGAATTTATACCTGAAAAAATAACAATTTCCCAAGTTCAAACCAAAGAAGGCCCTGTTGAGCAAGTCACTAAGAAAAAAGTTATCAAAAAGAAAGTAGGCCCTAAAGAAGAAACAACCGTTATTGAAACTGTTGAACGTCCTGATGTTGCTCCAATCACAACTGTTACAACATCAGCAACTGAGCTTCCATTGGAAAGTTTGAATGATTTCAAACCTAAAACACTGCAAACAGAGACTGCTCAAGTTCTATTTGAGGATTTACCAGAAGAAATAACAATAACTCAGATTCAAACAGAAAAAGGTCCAGTTGAGCAAATTACTAAAAAGAAAACAATAAAGAAAAAATCAGGACCTAAGCAAGAAACAACAGTAATAGAAACAATTGAACAACCTGGCGTTGCTCCAATAACCACCGTTACCACTTCTGAAGATGATATTCCATTAGAAAGCTTTGAAGAATTCAAACAAGAGCTATTGAAACCAGTTACTGCCAAAACAGTGTTTGAAGAAGTGCCTGAAGAAATAAAAATATCTGAAATTCAAACAGAAAAAGGACCCGAAAAACAAATTACAAAGAAGAAAGTAATTAAGAAAAAATCAGGTCCAAAAGAAGAAATAACAGTCATCGAAACAATTGAACAACCTGGCTTAGCTCCAATTACTAATGTGAGCACAAAAGAACTTGATATGTCTTTAGAGGAAGTAAAGGAATTTACTTTGGCCTTACAAAATCCAGAGAAAGCCAAAACTCTTATAGAAGAATATCCTGAGGAAATCACAATCACGCAAATATTAACTGAACAAGGCCCTGTTGAACAGGTGACCAAGAAGAAAGTTATCAAAAAGAAATCAGGACCTAAACAAGAAACGACAGTCATTGAAACAGTTGAGCAACCAGGAATTGCGCCCATTACTAAAATAACATCATCTGAGTGTGAGATACCGCTTGAGCAACTAGAAGAATTAAAACAAGAGTTAAGCAAACCCGTGAAAGCTAGAAAACTAATAGAAGAAGGGCCTGAAGAGATAACGATTACTTCAATTCAAACTGAACAAGGACCAGTTGAGCAAACAACAAAGAAAAAAGTAATTAAAAAGAAATCTGGTCCTAAAGAGGAAACGACAGTTATTGAAACCATTGAAAAACCTGGTTTTCCTACAATCTCTTCAGTAACTGTATCTGAAATTGATATACCCTTAGAAAAATTAGATGACTTAATGCAAGAACTTTTGAAACCTGTTCACGCAAAACAAGAGCTATTCGAAGTAATACCAGAAGAAATCACAATCACTTCAGTACAAACTGAGCAAGGTCCTGTTGAACAAACAACGAAGAGAAAGGTTATCAAAAAGAAATCAGGACCAAAAGAACAACAGACAGTTATTGAAACAATTGAGAAACCAGGTCTTCCTACTGAAACAACTGTCAGTGTATTTGAAGAAGAAATTCCTCTCGAAAAAATTGAAGAGTTTACTTCAGATTTACAAAAACCTCATTTTGCTCAGACATTGATTGAAGAAGGTCCTGAAGAACTTACAATTTCTCAAGTAATGACGGAGAAGGGACCTGAAAATCAAATAACAAAGAAAAAGGTAATCAAGAAGAAATCAGGTCCAAAAGAACAAGTAACCGTAATAGAGACCATTGAACAGCCTGGTGTTGCACCAATAACAAGTGAAACAACAACAGAATTTGATATACCTTTAGAAAAGTTAGATGAATTTACACAAGATTTATTGAAACCCGAAAAAGCATTATCTCTTGTTGAAGAATCTCCAGAGGAAGTAATAGTTACACAAATTCAAACTGATGTTGGTCCAGTTGAAGTGACGAAAAAGCGAAAGACCATTCGAAAGAAATCACTTCCGAAAGAAGAAGTCATTGAGATTGAGACTAAAGAAATTCCAGGTGAAAAACCACAAACAACATGTTCCATATTTGAAGCTGATATTCCATTAGAAGAAATAAAAGACTTTGTTCAAAAATTACAAGAACCAGTGCAAGCAAAATTGGTAACAGAACCACAACAAGATTCACAAGTACAAATCACTAAACAGGACACAATTTTAAAACCAAAACAAGAAACACAAAAACATGAAAAATGTAAGTCAAATAATTCTAACAAAAATATATGCATTAATAACAACACTGCATTAAACACATTGAGTAGTTGCTGTAGCAAACAAAATTTAACATTAATAAAACTTGATTAGTCCAGTCAGCTTTTGTGAATAAAATTATTCGTAGAAATATTTCTAATTTTTTTTATTATAAATTTCTCAATAGCACCGACCGAACCTCAAGTTGTAGAAGAACCCAAAGAAGAAGAATTACCCAAACCTAAACCAGAGAAAAAGAAGAAGATAATCAAAAAGAAGAAATCTGATGATTTGGATGAAATTACCAAACGTTTACTAGAACAAGAAGTTGAAAAGACCAATTTAGAACAGTACGAAAAAATTGATGTTGATATTCCGAAAAAACCAAAACTTGCCGAACAATTTGGTGATGTTTCTCAACAAGTCGAAACATTTGAAGAAGCGACTAATATTGAAGCACCAGTTATTGTGGAGGAATACACTACTGAACGACGAGCATCAGAAATCAAAGAAACTGCTGAAAAGTTACAACAGCCTGAAACCAAAAAAGCGCCAACTAAAAGAAAACCTTCATTGAAGAAACCTGATGAAGGTGAAAGTAAAGAAATTCCCGAAGAAACTGAATTGTTAGAGGAAGTTAAACCTGAGGAGGATCAAGCTGAATCAAAAGAAATTCCTTCAGAACTTCATGAAGCAAAGGTTGATATCGTAACACCTAAAGTAGATGAAGTAAAACCCAAACGTCGTCGGTCTATTAAAAAACCTGAAGTTGAAGATTTACCTGAAGAGCCTCTATCTGAAACGAAAGAATTAGTGGAAAAATTACCAGAAGTAGAAGAGGCTAAACCAACTGAACAAGAGATTCCGGAAGAGCAAGCAAAACCAGAAACTGTTGATGTTAAGAAACCAAAAGTTAAAAAGGTTGTGAAAAAGAAAAAGAGTGACGATTTAGATGAAATAACAAGAAAATTATTAGAACAAGAAATTGAACGCCCAGAATTAGAGCAATATGAAAAGATTGATGTTGAAATACCGAAAAAAGAAAAACCAAAGGTGATATATTTTATTCTTTTTATTAAAAATAATAAAAATCAAACTTTTTAATTTTTAGGCTGAAGAAAAGAAACCTGAACCAGTGAAAGATGAACCTGTTGTTGAGCAGCCAAAAGAAGTAGAACAACCGAAAAAGATAGAGAAAAAGCCAAAACAAGAAGAGAAACCAAAAGAAGAGGAAAAACCGAAAGAAGTACCAAAAGTTGAAAAGAAACCGGAACCTGAAGAAATTTCTATTCCAGTGGTACCAAAGGAAGAAATTGTACCTGTTGTTCCAACTGTTGTAGAAGAGGAAAAACCTAAAGGTAATAAAAATTATGTTCTTTATTTTTTTCATTTATTTGCAGTAAGTATTATTACGAAGTTCATTCAAAATATTGTTGAACACAGTTTCATTGCACGATTTCACATATTCACACACATTTTTTTACCTTTTACATAAAATTTATCAACAGAAACAATTGAAGAACAAAAACCAAAAGAAACAAAGATTGAAAAACCAAAGAAAAAGAAACCTAAAACTCAAATGCCAACAGAAGCTACCGAAGAATTGCAATCATTAGAATCAGTTCCCCTTGAAGAACAGCCGGTTGAAACTGAGGCTGCAGTAGAAAAACCAATTCCTCAGAAAGAACACCCTTCACTGATTGAGAGTGAGCAACTTCCTCTTGAAGGAACTATCCCTCAAGATGAAGAAAAACCAATAGAAGAACGTCCTGATGTTGAAGAATTACCTGTTTTAACTGAAGAAGCTAAATCAACTGAGGCACCTGAAATAGAACAAGATATTCCTGGTGAAAAGCCTAAGAAAAAGGTTATTCGTAAAATCAAAAAGAAGAAAACAGATGACTTGGATGAAATAACACAAAAATTATTAGAGCAGGAAATTGAACGTCCCATTCTAGAAAAATATGAAAAAATTGAATTAGATGTTCCTAAGAAGGCTGAGGAAATTAAAGAACCAGTACTGAAAGCCCTTCGACCTCAAAAGATTCTTATTAAAGAACAAAAACCAAAACATCAGGTCATAACTGAAATTGTTGAACAACCAATGCAAATAAAATTGAGAAAAGTCGTTCCAGCTGAACGTAAAGAAGTTGATCGTGTTAAATTACCAGAATTCATGCTTAAGGCATTTGCTGTGGAAGTGCCGTTTAGTTCTGAACCTATTAAGCCTCAAATATCATATCTTGGATCTGTTAAACAAAATGCTGAACTCTCACGCACAGAATCAGAAGAACGTGAGCTTAAGAAACGAAAAATTAAGAAGTTCAAGCCAAAGAAAGATGAACAGGTTGAACTAGAACAAGTTGAACAGATAAGTTCAGCAAGTGAACCTGAAGAAGAAAAACCCGAAGAGGTCAAACCGAAATATGAGCGTGCTCCTAAAAAACCAGAAGAAGAAGCACCTGATCAAAAAACACTTAAACTTGGAAAGGGAAAACCCAAACCTAAAGAAGAAGAGGTTATAGAAGAAGTTAAGTTGAAAAAGATTCCAGAAAAGCCTCAAGAACCTGAAGTTGTTGAAGAAATTAAGCCAAAGAAACCTCAAGAGCCAGTTGAAACGCCCGAGGTTAAAGAAAAACGAAAATATCCAAAACTCAAACCATCAGAACCACTTGATTTCGAACCATCTGAGTTCCCAGAACGGAAACCTGAATCTCCTGAGGTTGAAGAACCTATTAAAACAGAACCAGAAGAACTTAAAGACAAATATGTTCGTCCAGAAAAACCTGAACCACATCCTGAAACAATTCAACATCCAATTGTACCAGGTATTCCTAAAGTTCCTGAAGAGCCTGTACCAGAGGATATTAAATTAAAGTATAAACAAAAACCACCACCTGAAGAAGAAACACCTGAAATCAAATTAAAGCCCTGGACAAAGCCTAAGGAAGAAGATGAAAAAGATAAAGATGTGGAATATGAACTTAAATTACCCAAACCTGAAGAAAAGAAGCCTGATGAAGAGGAAGAAGAAAAGACCAAACCGAAGAAGGTTAAGAAAATTAAGAAGAAGAAAACAGATGATTTGGACGAAATAACTCAGAAATTATTGGAACAGGAAATTGAACGTCCTGAATTAGAAAAATACGAAAAGGTAGATGTTGACATTCAAAAACCTGAAAAGGTTAAAGAAGTTTTGGAGCGCCCATCAGCTCCCAAAATAGAAGAAACGCCAAAACCAAAAGAAGACAAACCCGTTTCTGAAATTGAAGAAGTACCTGAAGTCCCAGTTGTCGAAGAAATTGAAGACAAAAAACCAAAGAAAAAGAAAATTGTTCCTAAACCTGTTGAAGAAACTCCTGCAGAAGAAATAAAACCACTCAGAAAAGTGAGCATTAAACCTGAGCCAGAAGCAGAACCTGAAAAAGTACCAGAGGAAGGTAAGAAAACGTGTGATAGCTTCAAACGCAACAAACCTGGATCCCATTGACGTTATTAAAAAAAAATAAAAAATAAAAATAAAAGGGAATGCTTTATTCAATCCAGAAACTTAACAATAAAACTGATCTTTAATAAAACTTACAAGCTAAATCAAACTTACAAACACTAATACAATTATAAACAAAAAAAAATTGTTAATAACATGGTTTTGAATTTTAAACAAAAAAAATTGTATTTAACGACAAATAAACTTAATGTAAGTTTTAAAGTAATACATCATGTAACCTCTTTAAATGGTTTTCACACTGTTATTTACTAATATTTTTTTTATAAAACAGTCCCTGAAGAAATCAAAGAAAAATCACCTGAAAAGATACCTGAAGAGAAACCTGAGGAGAAGCCTGTTGAAGTAAAGAAACCCAAGAAAGTGAAAAAGAAAAAGACAGACGACTTGGATGAAATAACCAAAAAATTATTGGAACAAGAAATTGAACGTCCAGAATTGGAAACATATGAAAAGGTTGACGTTGAATTAAGAAAGAAACAAAAATCAGAGGAACCTGAAGCTGTAACTATCAAAAAGAAGGTAAGCATATTTTACATAGCAACACTAAACACATACATTTCTTAAAAAATTAAACCCGAAGAAAACAAATCTATGTTAATAATTACTGTGCTGATCAGTTCAAATCAAGACAATAAATTGATCAAAACTTCTTTTTCTTATCAAGTGTTATCTCTCAACTTTTTTCTATGCTTTTACTTGTAAATTTAATTAATTTTCTGAAAACATTATTCACTGTTTTAATGTTATAAATGAATTTAAAAATCTTTCTTTTTGTGCTATCTTTCAACTTTATTCATTTTTCTTTAATCATAAATCACACTTTATAAATCTATTCAATTCTATGTAAATCAATCATAAAACTAAATTTAGCCTGATGATGAGATTCCTGTTGAGGCTGAAATCCAATTTGACATTAAACCAGAAACACAGGATGAAAATAAAACTGAAGAGAAATTAGAACCAGTTCCTCAATCAAGTGAAGTTCTTGAAGAAACAATTGCTGTAGAATCTCCAGAAGAAAGTCATGAAGTGATTTCGATTAAAAAACCTAAGAAAAAGATAATCCCTAAAGTTCATTCTGATGACGAAGTCTTAGCTGAAGTCACATTGAAACCTAAGAAGCCAGGAGAAATTGAGTCAGTTGAAGAGGATTTAATATTAAAGCCGAAACCTAAAGTTAAAACTGAAACCTTTGAAGATGTTGAGGCTGAAGTTATATTAAAACCTGAACCTGAACTCATTGAAGACATACATGAAGAAGTGACCGTTCCAGAAAAAACACCAATTAACAACCAAGAAGAGTCAAGCGATGTTACTGTAGTCAAACCTAAGAAGAAAAAAGAACCAAAAATTGATTCAGTTGAAGATACTGAAGAAAAAATCACTTTGAAACCTGAAAAAGTTCCTGAATTTAAGGAAGAAATATCAATTAAACCTGTTGAAGATAAACCAGAAACTGTTGAAGAGACTGCAGCAGAATTAACAATTCAAACTGTTCCTGAAATAAAAGAGGAAGAAGTTACAGTTGAAAAAATCAAAAAACCAAAGAAAAAGATTGAACCTACTGTAATCGATGAACAGATTATTTTAGAGAAGCCAGAGCTTGAAACAGAAGAAATCAAAGAAACGGCTGTAATTAAAAGGCCTAAAAAGAAAATAAAGCCTGAAATTGAAACAAATGATGAAGTGGAAGTGGAAATGACTCTTAAGCCAGAAACAAAACCTGAAACATCAGATATTGAAGAAAAATTGACAATTAAACCTAAAAAGACAAAGAAGACTAAACCTGTTACTTCTGAAGCTGTTGAGACTGAAATTACCTTATTGCCTGATTCACCTATTATTGAAAAAGAGGAGGAAATTACAAGTGAACCTGAAAAAGAAATTCCAGGTGAACTCATCCAACCTATTGTTGAAGAAAAGATCGAGGAAGAGGTTGTGATAAAACCTAAGAAAAAATCTGTTCCAGAAGAGAAACCACAAGAAACTGAAACTACATTGAAGTTAGAACCTAAATCAGTTCAAGACGATGTAAAGGAAGAAATAAAAATAAAACCAAAGAAAAAGAAATCAATTGTCATTGAAGAGACACAAGATGAAGTAACTGTGATGAAAAAGGTAGACAACCAAAAACATTCCAAATATAGCATTTTTAGTAGGCTAAATTTCATTATTTTCTAGAATATTTCATAAATCATCATGACATTGTAACCATTAATTACCATTTACTATATTTTCTCTACTGAACAAATTTTCTTTGTGTAAATAACATTAGATCTTAAGCTTATCTGCATGTTTCTTCTGCTTTAAAACTATTTTTACACACACGCAAAATAAAAATGCACACTTATTATGTTATTAATTGTAACATTACTCATACATTTTTTTTAAAAACTAAAATTAGGCTGAAAAACCAAAGGAACCAGAGGAAGTTACCGAAGAGGCTGTGGTATTGAAACCCAAAAAGAAAAAGGTTCAACCTGAGACTGTCGAAGAAGTAGAAGCTCAAGTTACATTAAAACCAACCAAAGTTCCTGAACAGGAGGAGGTTGAAGAGCAGATAACACTTCCCAAAAAGAAGAAAACGCCCCAGGTTGTTGAAGAAGAGGCAACAGAATTCACTATCACGAAAGAGGTAGGAAATTTTTTTATAATCTCACAAATGCTAGAGTTAAATCTCAAAAATGACATTGACAATATATTTACATAAATTTCCTACAAATTTACACTTACTCATAACACAGGCTGAAAAACCACAAGAAACTGAGGAGGTAGTCGCTGAGGCGGTTATTTTGAAACCCAAAAAGAAAAAGGTTGAGCCTGAAACAACTGAAGACGTTGAGGCTGAAATTACACTAAAACCCAAAACAAAACCCACACAAGAAGATGTTGAAGAACAAATTACACTACCCAAGAAAAAGAAAAAGCCTCAAGTTGTTGAAGAAGAGGCGACAGAATTCACTATCACGAAAGAGGTAAGATCATGACACAATTTTGACAAATTTAGACATTAGATGGCAAAAAAACTCATCAATTTTACATATTTTAAACAAATTCACACACCTACACACAGGTTGAAAAACCACAGGAAACTGAAGAGGTAATTGAAGAGGCTGTCGTTCTTAAGCCTAAAAAGAAAAAGGTTCAGCCTGAAACAACTGAAGACGTTGAGGCTGAAGTAACACTTAAACCCAAAACAAAACCCACACAAGAAGATGTTGAAGAACAAATTACACTACCCAAGAAAAAGAAAAAGCCTCAAGTTGTGGAAGAAGAGGCGACAGAATTCACTATCACTAAAGAGGTATGGAAATTAACACAAATACAATACAAAATATTCTTATTTACCACCACACTCACAAATTTTAACATTTTCAATTAAAAAATACAAAAATTTCACTTATACTTCATAAAGGTTGAACAACCAGAAGAAATTTACGAAGAAGCTGTTGTTCTCAAACCCAAAAAGAAAAAGGTTGAGACTGAAACAATTGAAGACGTTGAGGCTGAGGTAACACTTAAACCCAAAACAAAACCCACACAAGAAGACGTTGAAGAACAAATTACACTTACTAAGAAAAAGAAAAAGCCTCAAGTTGTTGAAGAAGAGGCGACAGAATTTACTATCACGAAAGAGGTAAGATCATGACACAACTTGACAAATTTAGACACATTTTTCAAACAAACTCATACACTTACACACAGATTGAAAAACCACAGGAAACTGAGGAAATTATCGAAGAAGCTGTCATTTTTAAACCTAAAAAGAAAAAGGTTCAGCCTGAAACAACTGAAGACGTTGAGGCTGAAGTTACACTTAAACCTAAAACAAAACCTACACAAGAAGACGTTGAAGAACAAATTACACTACCCAAGAAAAAGAAAAAGACAAAGGTCATCGAAGAAGAGGCCACAGAGCTTACAATTAAAAAAGAGGTAGGGATTTTGCCAAAAAACATCACGATTCTTAAATACTTCGCACATTTCTTTTACTTTAAATATCTTTCCTGCATCCTTTACATTGCTTTACCTAAAAACAAACAAGTATCGCTAGTTATTCAAATTGGTTCAATCAAAAAATTTTACAATACTTTTATTCAAATTCATATTAGCCTGAAATCGTGGAAAAGACTGATTCTGAAATTCCTGATGAAAAAGAAGTTATTGAAGATTTCACTTTCAAGCCCAAGAAAGATAAGAAGCTTAAACCTCAATTTAATATTGAAGAAGTTGAAGATGTAGAAGCCAAATTAACGTTGAAACCAACTGATCATGCTCCAATTGAAGATGTGCAAGATGAATTGAAAGTAAAATTAAAGAGACCCAAAAGCTCTAAAACTGTTGTAACAGAAGACGTTGATGCAGATTTAACTTTAAAGAAAGAACCCAGAATCACTCCAAATGAAGAAGAATTAAAGGAGAACGTTACTCTGACAAAACCTAAATCGAAAACCAAAGTTGATGAAGTTGAAGATATCGAAACTTCAGTTACATTGAAACCTAAAACATCACCTCAAGATGTGGTCGAAGAAATCACAATTAAACCTAAAAAGATTTCAAAGCCCGTTGTTGATGAAGTTTCAAATGATATTACCTTGAAATTAAACCAACCCGAAACTACAACTGAAGAAGTTTTTACATTGAAACCCAAAAAAGTTAAATCTGTTCCACAGGTGCAGGAAACTGAAGACATTGAAGAATCATTTACAATTAAAAGTAAGAAGAAGCCAATTGAAGCAGATGATCAAGAGGTTTCAATCAATCTTCCATTGAAAAAATCTAAGAAAAAGAAAACGTCTGATGAAGCTGCCGATGAATTATCGATAACAAAAGAGGTAGAAACACGACAAACTGTTAATTATTGGTTTTGTAGACTTACAATTAGATTTCTTATTATAAATTGTAGAACTCAAAATTGCTAGAAAAGTTTGTAACTATTTTCAGGGTCTTATTTGCTTTACTCGCTCAAACCAGAAGAACAAGTGAAAAAACACAATCTACACAACTCATATACTTTTGATTATTTTTTTTTAATTTAATTGAAAAAAATACACTTAAGATTTTAATCCTTTCAATGTGATTTTTTTTCAGGTTGAACAACAACAAGAAGAAGAAGAAATAATTGAATCAACCGTAATACGTAAGCCAAAGAAGAAGTTTGTACCTCAAGTAACTGAAGAAGATGAGGTATCAGCTGAAATTTCTCTTCCGAAAAAGAAAGCTCCCAAACCTGATGATGTGGAACAAGAATTTTCTTTGAAAAAGAAACCAAAGAAAAAACCACAAACGTACGAAGAATCGGCCGAAGAATTCACTGTTCAACTCAAACCTGAAATTGAGGACTATGAAGAACGTGAAGAATTCGAAGAATTTGTTGTACAAAAACCGAAAAAACGTGTCAGTATTCAAGAGGAGCCTGAGGAAGAGTTCACAATCAAAAAGAAGAAACAACCAGTCATCGATGAAGGTGAAGAGCATTCAGAACAAATTATGCTTAAACGTAAACCTCGCAAAAAGACCATGGATGAAGCTGGTGCTGAAATGACAGTGCGCCGTCAAAGTGAAGTACCTCCAAGTTCATCATCAGATGAAGAAGAAGATGAGGCTTCTGAAATTATTGTGCGTCGTCCAAGTAAGGTCAAACAATATCAAGTTGAGGAACATTCACAAGAATATACAGTCAAGAAGAAACGCAAGCCAAGAAAACCTTCACAACCAAACATTCCTGAATTCACTGAAAATGTAACGTTCCGTCCACGTTCAACTACGACCAAGGAAGATGTTGAACAAGAATTTAAAATCTCGTTAGATCAATATGCTGAAGAAGAGATTTCAATGTCAGGCAAAGTTAAATTGGCGAAAAAGAAACAAATGACTTATAATGAGGAGACTGGAGAAGCTCGCATTCGAATTACACAAGAAGTTGAAGATGGAAGTGGACCAATAATTGAAGAAGTTTTAGATGACTCTGAAGAGGAAAATACAATGGATGACATTGATGAACCTTATTCAGAACGAGAGGAATTGCCAATAGATTACGAATTGAAAATCAAACGAAAATCTTCAAAACCAGAATATCTCATTGAAGATCTTGAAGAGGATTCAATGTCAGTTGAATTGCCAAGGAAGAAGATTCCTGTTATTTCATATGATGAAGATTCACTTTCATTGAAACAGAAGAGAAAACCAATTCCAAAAATATACACTGAAGGTACGGAATTTCAAAAAAAATAGGCTTCTTTAATTTTAAACAATGATTTAAGCTTTTTAACGCTTTTCTTTTAATTTTTGCAGCATTTTTATCAACTTTTTTATTTTTAATTTAAGAGAAATTAAGAAAAACTAATAAAATACATTTAGTAGGTTAAATGATTAATAAAATGATTAAGTAAGCAAATTTAGAAGCATAAGAATGATAATAAGTAAATTTAAGATGAAATTGATCTCACATGATATGAATTTCAAAAAAAATATTTTAAAATTAATTTAATTTACCGAATTGAGTGTGAATCCAGCTAACAAATTGCATGAAAATTTTAACTTCAATTTTTTGGTTTTACTTATATTTTTTGAATTTACGATTATTGTTACGATTTATTTTATTTTAAACTATCTTTCTTCCAATTTTCCTTTTCATCATTCTCATCGTTCATTTTCCTTTCAAAAAAATTGTTTGGATCCTATAGAAGGTGCTGAATTGAGTATAACAAAAGAAGTTCACACTGAAAGAATGTTCAGCGTTTGTACTTACGCTGCTGAAACAAATGAAGCACTCAATTTAGTTGAAGGTGAACGTGTGACTGTTCTTGGTAAGAATTTCTGTCAATTTTCATTCATAAAAATATCTCTTAAACTTGATTTCATTTTCAGAGCGACATGACACTGATTGGTGGCTAGTTCGAAAGAATTCAACATCAGAAAAGGGATGGGTACCGCCACAACTTCTTATGGACGAAATGAGTTACACCACATATGTCCAACAGAAATTGCACGAAAGAATTGATAGACTGCCAATCTTTGAACGTCCTGGACCAAATGATAAAGCGTCAGCTCCTAAATTTGTTGAGAAATTGAAGCCAATTACAGCTCATGATGGTACAACTGTCCACTTTGAGTGTAAAGTTGTTGGATCACCACGTCCACAAATAACTTGGTTCAGACAAACGGCAATTTGTAAGCCATCTCAAGACTTCCAAATGTATTATGATGAAGATGATATTGCAACATTGGTCATACGTGAAGTTATGTTGGAAGACGCTGGAATGTTTACATGTGTTGCTAAGAATGCAGCTGGTTTTGCAACTAGCACGGCTGAGTTGTTTGTTGAAAGTGTCTCAGATCACACAGATGAGTTGACAGTTTCAATGAGCATGAGTCGACGTACGTCACGTGAATCATCAATGGCGGATATTTTGGAGGGAATTCCACCAATTTTCTCGCGTAAACCAAAAGCGCAGTGTGTTAAAGAAGGAACAAATGTTATGTTGGAATGTCGCCTTGTAGCAGTTCCTGAGCCAGATATCACTTGGTATTACAATGGCAAGGAAGTTGAACCTAAAGATAATGTTAGTATTGTGACAGAGTCAGATATGCACATGTATTGTACAATTGTTCACATTACAAATGTGAAGAAGGTACAAGAAGGAAAATACACAATTGTTGCGAGAAATCGTGAAGGTGAATCCTCATTAACGATAGTTCTCAAAGTAAAGACCAAGGACAAGGAAGGTCCAGAAATCTTAGAGCCATTAAAGGGTCAAATTGTAACAGAAGGTGATTCAACAGTTTTGATGACATCAATTGTCGGAACACCAACTCCCAAAATTGAATGGTTCAAAGATGGATCTCCAATCAAAGAAAACATCAAATCAGAAAAAGACGGTCTACAAACATTAACTTTAGTTCATGCCAAACCAGCATTTACTGGAGTCTACACATGTCGTGCCACAAATCCACTTGGAACAGCTGAAACTTCAGCTACCGTTGTGATTGAATCCCTTGATTCTGGTGCACCAACAGCTCCATTCTTCAATGATCGTTTTGAAGAATTAATTGTCCCACAAAATGGAACAATCCGTTTAACTGCATCAGTGACTGGTCATCCAGTGCCTGAAGTTCAATGGCTGCTCAATAACCGACCACTTAAATATTCGGATAAGGTCAAGACATCATACGATGGAGAAAATATCGAATTAATCGTATTTAATGCCGATTCTGAGACAGATACTGGCATTTATAAATGCCTAGCTAGTAATGTTGCCGGAACAGCATCACATGGTGCAAAAGTAACAGTTGACGTCGAAGCTGTCTTCTTCACAAAGAAACTCAAGAAAAATGTTACAATTGAAGAAGGAAAAACTGTGACATTAGAATGTGAGACATCGCATACAGTTTCAACGAGATGGTGGCACAATGACATTGAGTTAACTGGAATGGACAAGCGAGTCATTGTCCAAGAAGGAAAAATCCATAAATTGGTTATAAAAAGTCCAAATGTTAACGATTCTGGTGTCTATCAATGTACTGTTAAGGATCAAATTACAGAATCTCACGTGAATATTCTCGAAGCTGAACCTGAATTCTTGAGAAAATTACAGGATTGTGAGGTAAAGGAAAAGGAACAAGGTATCCTTGAAGTTGAAATTACCTCAGAATCTGTTGATGTTTCCTGGTACAAGGATGGAAATCCAGTGAGAGAAGACAAAGATCACGTCACATTCATTAAAAAGGGTCGTTCACGCAAGTTGCTGCTGAGAAATGTATCAGTACATGATGAAGGTGAATACACGTGTGTGTTGGCTGATCAAGAATGTACATCTGAACTCACTGTAATTGAACTTCCACCGGAAATTATCAAGAAGATGAATGACAAAACAATTGCTAAAGGAGAAAAAGCCGTTTTTGAGATTGAACTCACGAAAGGTGATGCATTAGTGCAATGGTTCAAAAACGGACAAGACTTGGAATTCTCTGATCATGTTAACTTGACAATTGATGGTAAACGTCAACTTCTAACTATCACAAATGCAACATTAGATGATGATGCTGAATACACATGTATTGTGGGCGATCAAGAATCAACCGCAAGATTAACAGTTGAAGAGCCCGTTGTTCAATTCATCAGACGTTTACCCGACATTACACTCGTTACAAAGAACTCAGATGCTTCATTTACTGTCGAACTGTCACAAGATGTCCAAGTAAAATGGTTTAAAAACCAAGATGAAGTTGTGCCATCCAAGAAATACACAATTATAAGTGAAAAATGTGTTCGCACGTTGATGGTGCATGACAGTAAAGACGATGATGCCGATGAATATTCGTGTGTGGTGTTTAATGTTAAGACAAGTTCACAACTTAAAGTTGAGACGATCAAAATGCCACCAACTATCATTCTGGATGAATCAAATCGGGTGTATAAGGTGAAGGAAGGTGATGATGTGACATTTAACATTAAATTCACTGCAACACCAAAGCCCGAAGCTGAATGGACTGTCAATAAGAAAATTATCAAAAAATCACCTCAATACAGTTACAAGGTGGAAGATGATTACGCTTCATTGACCATCAAGAAGACGAAGGAAGTTGACGCTGGTGATTACACAATAAAACTTAAGAATGAATGCGGTGAAGCGGAAACGACTCTTACTTTAGTGATAATGAGTAAGGAAATTTTAATTTTTCATTTTTAACATCAAATTCTAATTTTTTTATTATCACAGAACGTCCTTCAGCTCCTGGAAGTCCTGAGCCTGCTGAAATTACAAATGATTCAGTTACATTGTTCTGGAAGCCACCAGAGTCCGATGGAAATTCAAAGATAATGGAATATTTCATGGAATATCAATTACGAACAGAATCTAAGTAATTATTTCCCTAAATTTTTTTTTCAATAAGTATTTTTAAATATTTTCGTTCAATTTCATTTCAGATGGACCAAAATAACAGAAAAAATCGTTGAAACAACATACAAAGTCACAAAATTGACTAAAAACAGTGAATACACATTCCGTGTTTATGCCACCAATGAAATTGGCCAAAGTCCGCCATCTCCGAACTCAGATTACATCAAAATTGTAGCACCTACGAAAAAGGAAGCTCCAACGATAACCGAACCATTAAAAGATACAAAAGTATCGCTAAAACAACGCTTAACCTTAACATGCGTAATCGGTGGTGAGCCAGCTCCCGACATTAAATGGTTCAAAAATAAAAAGCAAATTAAATCCAAAACAATCACATATGAAAATCGTATTGCAAGGTATGTGATCGAAGAGACGAGTGAAGAAACTTCGGGTACTTACACAGTTACCGCCGAAAATTCACTTGGAAAATGTGAGTCATCATGCGTGGTAACTGTGGAAGATAAACCAAGTGTGACAATTGATGAGAAATTTATTACTCAAACAAAACGTGTGCATTCCGAATGGGAAGTTGTTGCTTCAATTGATGGTTTCCCATTGCCAGAAGTTATCTGGTCATATGACGATAAAGTTATAACAAAATCAGATGTGATTGAAATTGAGACAAATCGATCATCGTCAACAATAAGAATAAAGAAAGTTGAGAGAGTGCATACGGGTAAATATAAGGTAGAGGTTAGGAATTCAGCTGGAGCTTCAAGTGTAGAAGTGATGCTCAAAGTTATTGGTAAGTTTTTTTGTGTTATATCGCATTTCACTAAGGCAAGCTTTGATCAGGGATATCCTTTGAATTTTCTGTGTCAAAATTGATGTGGACAATCACGTATGGGCGACTCTGATTCAAGCTTCCCGAATTTAAATGGCTAAAATAATCAAAATACTCTGTTATAAATGTTGTCTGTTTAAATGTCTATGTTTCTAATTTGCATCCTTTATGTTTCTGTTTACTCTTAAATGTATAAATTATTTAGATAAACCTAGCAAACCCGAAGGTCCAATGGACGTTCAAGAAATTAGCCATGAGTCAATTCAAATTACATGGCGTCCACCGCTAGATGATGGTGGTCTCGAAATTTCCCAATATAGTATTGAAAAATGTGATCCCCATCAAAAGGCGTGGATCAAGGTGGCAGATGTTGAGTCAACTATTTCAACATTCTGCATTCAAAAACTCTCCGAAAATGCCGAATATCTTTTCCGTGTAATGGCAATGAATCCTGTTGGCGTATCAGAGCCACTTGAATCTGATCCAATTACGATTAAGAAAACACTCCAAGTACCATCGCCACCACGTGGTCCCGCCGAAGTGTCAGGAATGACTGAAACGTCATTCACCCTTATGTGGCAACCACCAGCTTCGGATGGTGGCTCAAAGATCATTGAGTATTACGTTGAAATAAAGGAAAGTAAGAAGAAGGTGTGGCGAAGTGCTGGTACGAGTGTTGGCAATGCAACAAGTTTGTACATTGAATCTCTTGTGAAAAATGAAGCATATGACTTTAGAATTATGGCAAAGAATAAGGTTGGCACTAGCGCTCCATTTGTCACAGAGGAAAGTATCGTTGCTGGCAAGAGTAAAAGTAAGTATTTAATGTCAATTTGTTTCAAAATAATCGAAATCATAAGAGTAAGAGTCCAAAAATGCGCTCAATTAATTTTTTTCAATGAAATCGACTGATTTTCATTTTAAATTTTGTCTTTTTTTCCAAAAAAAAAGCCGAGGAGACTGAAGAACCAGTCATTAGTAAGTTCTGATAAGCTTTAGATGTTGAAATTTATAGTAAAAGCCCTTCTATAGGAAAAAATTCTGTGTCATGTCTCATATTCGATTGGCATGCTTCGATTATATCCCTTTAAATCAATATTGTCTTACACTTGTTGAAAATCAAAGCACGAAAATATTCCTTGCATGATAAATGTCGTCAAAATATATATTTGAATGTTGTATGTCACCTCTTTGTCTCGATTTCAAGACAAAAAGATCGATGTCTTTAAAAATTTTAATTTTCCTCGTACTAATTTAGCTTTCATTTAATTCCCAGCTCCTCCATCACCACCACAAAATCTCCGAATTACCGATGTCACATCCAAAAGCGTTTCCCTTGAATGGGAATCGCCCGCAAGTGATGGTGGATCCGATATCACAGATTACATTATCGAAAAACGCCTCACATCATCAACAAAATGGACCAAAGTCCAAACCCTGGAAACACATTACCGTACTTATTGCATTGACAACCTCAAAGAAAAATCTGAATTAGTGTTCCGTGTGATGGCCGTGAATGCAATTGGTGTAAGTGCTCCGGCAATCACAGAAGGTGTCAAATTGAAATCACATGCCACAGTTCCAACACCACCAACAGGTCCACTTGAGATTCGATCACTTGGTCCTAACGTGAACTTAGTTGAATGGGGCATTCCAGAGTCAGATGGTGGGGCGCCATTACAAGGCTACAACATTGCAGTGCGAGATATCAAGAAAACAATGTGGATTGAAGTGGGCAAAGTGCCGGCTGGTGTTCAACGATATAATATTAGAGATTTGCAAGAAGACCACGAATATATGGTCAGGATATTTGCCCGAAATGAAATTGGATTGAGTGAGCCATTGGAATCGGATGAAGTTTATAAAGTTGAAATTGGAATGGGTAAAATTTTCTTAATCTTAATTCTTAAAAAGAAAAAATTATGATATTAATTTAAATTTAAAACAGGACAAGATGCCGCTGGCGAAGAACCAAAATCACAGCTCTCAGCTAGCTTTAGCACACAAAATACTTCCTCATGGATGCGTGATAATAACATGGATGCCGATATCAATACATATGCAAGACATAAATTGATACGACGTGACGAATATTTCTTCCGTGTCTGGCATTACGCTAAAAAGCTCTTTAAGTAAAATGAAACATAAAATTTAAAAGATCCAGTCAATTAGAATTTAAGTTAAATATTTTACGAATGACCAATGAAAAAAAATGAAAATAATATTTTGTTATTACAAATTGAATCTTAAAACTGTGATACAAATTTGTGTCTCATTAGGGCCATTTAGGTCAAAATCTTTAATAGAATTGTAATTTGATAAAAATTATCGTCTGTTCCAATTAGAAAGTAAAAAGATGTCAAAAGTCTTGGTTTTCTATTTATCCCCGGTAGGAAATCCAATTAAATTCAAGTCTCATTTGAAAAAGAGGAATTTGGGAGTCCTTTGAAATAAAGGTGCATTTATTTCCAAGGACTGCCATTCTGAGAGTAAAATGAGAATTGATCACATTTAAAAAATAAATTGATAGACAACTTTTGCTTCCTTCTCTGGAATGAACGATGATAATTTTTGTTTTGGATAGGAAAATTGGTCATAAATTATGCTCAAATATTGTAAAAATGAAAAATGATTTTAAACCACATTGTGTGACTTAATTTAATTTCAAGTTCAAATGAAATTTTAAATTTGAATCAAATTATTCGAATGAAATAAAAAGAAGATTATTATTTATTTAAATTTTAATTTTATGACTTTTCAGGTTAATCACAACACAATTTTAAATCATTGTCGATTTCATTTGACATTCAATCTCCCAATGACTTTGATAATCATTCGTCACGTCATGATTTGGATCATATTTCCATGTAAACACATGTCTTCGATCATCATCGTAATTTAGGCCATCAACTGCATAGAAATACTCTCCAAAGTCAGTGTTTTTAATAGTGAAATATTTTTTTCCAGATTGATCATTTCCTACAAATTCAATTTCCCAATAGCACTGACACTCACATGACGTTTTTGGTTTCCATGTAAATACTCTGCGTCGATCATTGTCATGCTTCAAGTCATCAGCAGCTGCATACAAATATTCCTCATATTTCACGGATTTAATTTTGTATTTTGAATCAGCACCAAATCGTTCGATATCCCACAAACATTGGAAGTCGTGGTCGCCAGGGATCCAGGTGAAGACGCGACGACGACTTGAATCATAATCAAATCCATCAGCGGGGTAAAAATATTCAGGGAATCGACGATTTCTAATTGTACAATTACGGCCAAGGTCTGACATGGATTTTGACTTTTTTTCACATTGATGGTCGTTTGCCTTGTTAACCAGTTGCTGAATTTCACTTAAAATTTCTGACTTATACTGCTCCATTATTTGAGTTACATTATTTTGCTCCAAATGTTCGATGATTTGATCAACTTTTCGATTGAGGTCATTTAAAATTGATGATTCCTTGTCAGTTTTCAAGTTTTCGTCGATTTTTTCATTGGGATCCGCAAAGCTTTTAATTATTTTTGTTTTTTCAAGGGTATTTGAAATTTCGTCGTAATCCTCAAGAGCGTAAGTGAGTGCACAGACAAAAATTAGCAGGAAAATGTGTCGTAACATTTTTTTACAAAATAAATTGCTCGAAGTTAACAAAATCGAATTAAACGAATCACTAGACGTCTTCGCAGTAATTCATCGGTATTTATTGATTCTATTTCTTTTTAGCGGATTTCTCGTTGATTTGAAAAGAAATGCGAGTATTGAACGCTGTTAGATGTCCGTCCGTCTATGTCAAAAACAAAATGGCCGACTTTTCCAAGATGGCTGACTTCAAAAGCTCCGAAAAGTGAAAAATCTTCGATTGCACAAACAAACCGTGGGTCGTAAAAAAAAACTTCGGATGCAATATGGCCAATTTTTTAAAATGTCCGAATATTCCAAAATGGCTGACTTTTTGATGTCACAGATCGTGAAACACAAAAAAATCGCGGGTCAATAAAAACAACCTTTTCCAAATAGTGAATTCTCTCAATAGAAATGCGCTCGTTTATGTCGCTCACGATCGCCTTCTACATTTTTTTAATGTACTTAGTACATTAATGTAGTGTAGACTTATTGTTCTGTAAAAATTTGACCTTCCTTATCAACGAATTTTATGAGAGTAAACAAGCATTTAATCATATTGAGCTTATTTTTTTTCCGAAAAATTGGTTAAAATTGAAATAAAATGCAAACTTTTTTTTAAATTCAATCTCAAACAAGGTTTTTTCTGAGTTAATGCAATTTATTTACATTCAATGAGCCACTGTGCCTCATAAGCATCTTTAATTTTAATATCAAATTTCTTTGTAAATACATATCGGCTATTTGTTTCAAACGTCAAATTCGGGAATGCATATAAAAACTCGTCTGTGTCCGCATTTTTAATTGAAAAATATTGTTTTTTCTCAATATTTTTAATCAACTGAATATTCCACGTGCATTGATCTTCACATTTGTATCCAATTCGGCGCCATGTAAAGACAAATGATCGATCAACTCGATTTTCATGCCGTTGATTTTTGGCCTCATACAAATATTCGTTATATTTTTGGCTTTTTATCCTAAAACTCGGTTCCAAATCAAAGATTGACTCAACTTTCTCAATATTCCAATAACATTCATTATCAAACCATCCTGGAATCCACATAAGTGCAAGTCGTTGTTCTGACACATTGAAATTGTATTGTGGCAACCAATCACCAGCAGCAAAGAAATATTCATTATATTTCCGATTTCGAATGAGACAAGATTTATCTTGACCGAAAAATGCCTCAACTGAATTTTTGACTTCTTCTGGTTGGTTTACTTTTATAAGTTTATCCAGAATTGGACGTAACTCAAATCGAGCTTCAGCACAAAAGAAATTGGAACAGCCTTTGTCACATTTTTCCAAGATTTCATTGAATTTCGTTGAGAAATTGTGAAGTAAATTACTTGTTGAATTTGAGTCTTCAATTTCTAGTGTTTTCTTTGTATTTAAAGTGCATGATGAATGAATTACAATAAATAAAAGTAAAATTTCGACCGAAAGTGATTGCATTATCAGTTAAATTTAAAAACATGAATTAACGATTGAACGATCATTTACTAACTGAAACAATGTTTAAATGAATTTGTATTTAAATTTAAATTAATGAATTTTGAAATGAGATTCCGCAAAAAAATAACATAGGTCAATTATGTGATGTATGAATTTAAATGTGATGATAAGACTAATTAGTAATAAAATAAAACGTGTTTTATCAAATTCTTTATTCAAATTCATTCAAACATTTGAAGATATGATTTTTCGGTTCTTTATGTTTATAATTCTTATTTGACGTCACTGTGGGGATTCCATCTTATTCTTTTTAAACTTTAGTTTACGGTAAAAAAAAAATCGTTAAAAAATAATTTGAATTAAAGCGATTTTTCTATGAAATACCCTTAAAAGTATAAAACAAGCAAATAATTAAGCAAATATTGCTATTTTACTTATCCACCGATAGATGGCGTCGTTATTCGTTCTTAATATCACTGGCAAATAAATTCGTCATTCATCCTCGAACTTACTGATGGATGGCGTCACTGACAATTGGTTTCGTCACTCATTTTTCGAGCTTTTTGATAGATGGCATCGTAATTCGTTCTCCATTTCACTTAGAGATGGTTTCGTCACTCATTTTATAGGTCACTGATAGATGGCGTCGCTTTTCGTTCGAGGTCCTCGTGAGATGGAGTGTTTATTAGTTCCCATGTCTACCGATAGATAACAGTAACTCACGGAAACTCAATAAAATAAAAGGTATTGGGAAATCATTCACTGTTTTTCTCCATGTGACACGAAACAGACAGACAGACATTTTCAGGTAAATATAACAAATTCTAAAAATCTCATTCAATTCAAAAACTGGATTCTCTTGTTTTTTTGCACATGTAAGAAAACTTTTACGAGAATACAAGACATTCTTTAGTTATTCTTTGACATCTAACACTAAAAGACGCGTTTTCAACAAATAATTTGAATAAAAACTTTTTTACTCCATTTTACGTACAATCATCAAAACAAATGAAATGAATTTAAATCCAATATACAATAAAAACCAGTTTCGTGTATTTTGTATTATCACGTATTTTTTATCATTAATCAATCGAACATCAACAGCAAAGTCTTGTGAGGAAGGTTTTCTATTAAATTCAATCAATGGAGATTCAATTTTAAGTGTGAAGATCCCATCTAGTATTTCTATTCCATCAAAAAATCCTCAACTAAAAATAACGGTCGAATTTTATACGCCTTTTAATCCGTTTTTGTCTCGATTCTTCAACTCAAATGCCAATGCTGATAGCTTCAATTTAATTGAAAAAGAAAATTATTACAATGGAGTGACATTAAATCAAAATCTGAAATTCAAAATAATTCAAGGATACAACCATCGACTAAGAAAAATAAAAATTAACAATATCAAGGTTTGTGAAACATTACAAAGTGGTCCATTTAAGATTGAGGAACATAAATTTGAGTTTCCATTGATATTACAAAAACTGAATAGTAAGAAAACGAAAGTCACTGAGAGAGTGTCAACTAAAAGAAATCAAAAAACTACACGCAAAACAACTTCAAAACCACCACCCAAGTATCAAATCTACCCAAGTGACATTTTTCAAGGAAATTGTGGTGCCGTCAGATATCTCACAGCCTTTGTAAGAAAAGGAATTCGTGCTGAAGCCGAAAACTGGCCTTGGGCTGTTGCAATTACGGTAAATAAAGACTTTAAATGTTCTGGGACTTTCATTACAAGAAGTAGAATTGTAACTGCAGCTCATTGTGTTGAAGGTGTCAACCCTAATGATGTTAAAATTTATACATTTGCCAATAAATGTGAGTATTTTGAATGTAAATTAAATTGAAATAATGATTGAATGCTAATTTTTTCTAGATCTCAAAATAAAATCATTTAAAAAACATCCCAAATACAAAAAAATACCAAGAAATGACATTGCATACATTGACTTACGCGAACCAATCGTGGATGAAATGTTTGCACCAGCATGCTTAGGATCAGGAAATACATCGAGATTCATGGGGGACAAGGGAATTGTTGCGACATATGCACCAGCGACAACACTTGAAATAGAAGATGCTGATATTGGAGAGCTAAGAAAAGGAAGTCTCAAAATTGTTGATCCAGACAATTGTAAAGAAAATGAGGATGCAAAAATTCCGAAATCTTCATTTTGTGTGGGTGAAGGTAAAAAGCAGTATTTGTGTCAAGGCGATAGCGGGGGCGGATTTTACAAAAAAATCGATAATAAATTGTATTTGCTGGGAGTTGTAAGCACTGGATTGATAGATGACGAGAAACAAGAATGCGATCAGAGTGATTACGTGATTTTCACGGATGTGCTGCAATTTGAAGAATTTCTTGGAACTGACATTTAATGGAACTTAACTTCAAGATGCTTCTAACGAACAAATTTTAATTTTATTTTCATACAACGCTCATATTAGTTAAGTTCAAAAATATTTATTCAATTCATTTTATTATCTCATTAAATATTGACAAAAAAAGTTGTTATGTAACACATCAACATTGTAATGCATTCATAAAATGTTATCTTCGAATCGGTCAAAGACCTGCTGCATTACATTATAAAAATATATTTCAGTTTCAATCATAACTTTGTCACATCAAGTCATTAAATTGAATTTTGTCTTCAAATTTTTTTATTTGACCTTGACCAATTTAGTTTCATCACAAAAATTTGAAGTTGAAATGAAACATTTAATTATTATATCAATTTTAACAACATTTGCCATCCAAGGCACCTCAGCAATTTTCGGAAGTGCCAAAAATTGTACAATTAAAAATCGTCGATTCCCAGAATATCTCATTTCATCCAAAAACAACGATTTTGATAAGGATCGTCGTGAAATCTTTACTCATGGTTCGTGTCTCCCTGAATCAGCATGTTACTGGGACATTGAAAGATTTCCCACATTTCCACCAACATTCAAATTGAAGAATGTGCAATCAGGTGAATATTTGTATGCAGCAACGAATGAATTTAATTATGATGGTGAGAGGCGACGAGTATTTTCATGGAAGCCGAAAAGTGATTGTGAAATGCAGTGTTATTGGGACATTCGATTTATGGATTTGGATGATACGGGTAAAAATTATTTTACAATTGAGAATACTGAGTTTCGTGAGTATTTTTATGCTGCCGATGGGATAATGTTTGATAAGGAGCACAGACATGTGTTTACGTGGATGCATGATCCAGAACAGGAATTGGAAAATGATCATCAGAGTCAATGGGAAATTAATTGTAATTGAAATTTTAAATGAATGAATAAAAATAAAATGAAAATAATTTTAATTGGAATCGAACATTATAATTTCTGACGTCCATCGATTTTTTTATCCCTTTACCACCTACAAAAATGCGTTTCTGGTCGATTTGGAAAAAATTTGAGTATTGAAGTCGCTCATGTCGTCCTTTCCTCTGTCCGTCTGTGTCAAAATTAAAATGGATGACTATTCTAAAATGGCGAAAATCTGTGGGTAACGACAACACACGGCTCGTGAAAATACCCGCGGATCGTAAAAAACCCCGTGGGTTTCGAAAACAATTTGCGAGTCGTGAAAAAAACGCAAAACAGCGGCCATTTTGAAATTTGAGAGTATGGCGGTTATTTTCAAACTGGCGGTTTTTTTCAATCTATCAATTTTTTAAACATTCAGCGACTTATTGATTTATAATTATAAAAATTAAAACTTAATTATCGAAATGCACTTTCTTAACCGCCCAGTGGTTAGAATTTCTCATTTTTTAATTTTACCCAAGTAAAACGAAAAAACTAAACATGCATCAAAGAAATCATGAACTTAAGGCAGTAAAGGGATAGGTCAGACTAAAATCATAAACATTGTAAAAGAAGAAATAAGACGGAGAAAAGTAAAAGACTCGATTCTTCAAATTTCATTTTTAATATAAAATGAGACCTTTTAATCTTCTTATCTCCAGAGTACCAAATAAACAGAATTTTATTTCAACTGAGAATCAAAAAACACATAAAATTTCATTTCAGTAAGTAGAACGACCCTTAACTGATCTGTCGCTTTTTTAATATGTATTTAAAATTCAAATTTTTACTATTTTTAATCTTTTGTGATTCATTTTACCATACAAATTCAAATCAAAATGCCGTTAATGAAGCCAGTGATGACAATAAATCACATTTGATCACCCTGACAAAGTTGGAAAAAGAATTCGACAAAATATTGGTTTGTATAAATGCAACGAGTGACGATGAAGTGAATGTCGGTGAATCTTTGAAGGCATTTAAAGATCAGTTTTTATATGAAATAAATGAATTGCTCATTTCAAAGCCAACAACTAGCGATTTTTCTTGTCGAGAAGCGATTCATGTGACGACACTTTTGAATAACGGTCTATCATGTAAAATACGTAATCGGGCATTTTCTGAATATGTTTTTGCTTCAAAGAGGTTTGAATATGATTCTAATAGACGACACGTTTTTAACTGGATTCATGGAAACAATGACGAGACATCGCTATGGAATTTAGAGAAATTCGAGGAAAATAAGGCATTTTACTATAAAATTAAGAACACTCATTTCAATGAATATTTACATGCAGCAGCTGATGATTTGGGATATGACGAGAAACGAAGAAATGTTTTTACTTGGAAATCTTTGGCACCATGCGAGTCACAGTGTGATTGGGATATTCAATTGGTTGAAGTTGATGAAACTGGAAAAAAGTATTTTACCATCAGAAATATCGAATTTGGAGAATTTTTGTATGCTGCTAACGGTTACAATTTCGATGACGATCGTCGATGTATCTTCACATGGAAAACAAATCATACGCATTGTATTCAAAATGATCATCAGAGTCATTGGGAATTTGATTGTAAATAATTTTGAAATTCGTATTGAATTTCAGTTAAAATTTTGATGTCATATCGCGAAGACGTGTCTAGTTTGCTTTAACGTCAATAAAAGAATAGAATTTTAACATAATAATAACAATGAAATCAATAAAAATTTCATACCAGTTCCAAACAAAGAACAAAAATTTCATTTGTGTTAACTATTTTGTGGTTTTTATTCTATCAATTTCATTTAATAATGTTATTTCAATTGAAAGTCCATCGTCATGTGACGAATTCCTATCAAATTTATCAGACCAAAGTGTTTTGTTAACTTTTAAATTGCCATCAAAAACTGCTTTAAATAAAAATTCATTTTTAATACAAGATAATAAAAAATTCTTTGTAATTGAATTAAATTTTGGCTACAGTAATCCAACAGTGTTTGTTCCAAGTCCACGATTTCCATTTCCATTCAGGTTCATTAGAGATCGCATTCGACCACGACAAATGCCAATATTGGATCATTTACTTGAATTCGAGGAGGTTGGCGATTATTTTGGTGGTGTGAGGTATGGACAAGAATTGAAATACAAAATTGAATCAATGAAAGGTGGAAATATTCAGATTAAATTAAATCTATTGAAAGTGAATGGTGACGTTATTTGTGTTCAAAGGAGTGGTAATTTTTTATTATTATTTTGAACAAGAATTTGAATTTAATTCATTTTTTTATTTTAATTATTATTAGGTAGTGACATCATAGAGCCACATGAAATTCAGTTACCATTGAAACTGAAGAAGAATTTGTAAGGAAACAATGCAAACGACTTTAAATGTGTCTTACTTTCAAAAAAAAAATTACCTTAACCTTGAATCCTATAAATTTTAGAGTTTGCTTTGAATTTATAAGGCGACGCCTTATATATATTATTATCCAAAAAAAACTGTTTAATGGTATTATCATAATTTTCGGCTCTAAATACCCAGGAAAGCGGGAAAATAAAGAAAAAATATCAAAAGAGAAAAAGAGTTTTCGTTGTTTTTCAGTCGTAGTTACACAATTTACAATGTCGAAATTTACATAATCATTTTGTGTTGGATCTAAATGACTGATTTAATAGGAACATAGACTCCACCCTCAGCATTGAGTAGATTAGGGAGAAAAACAGCAAAGTCTCGGGTTGCACCATTAAAAACGGTATCATTGCCAAGATTGAAACCTTGGGAGCAAACTACGAGGGTGACTCTGAATAATTTTTATTTCAGCAAAAACTATGTTTTGAAGATTTTTGTTGTTTGCGTCGAATATAAAAATTCTCGTCAGAAACAGCAAATAAGTGACGGACTTTTTCTATGTGTCGATAATAACCACTGACATTTAACCATGATAGTTCCTCCAACCTCGTAAAGATCCAAGGGTTCTAACAACCACCTAAAAACGATACTCGAAACATATTTTTCCATTAAATATGGACTTGGATAATCCAAGAGTTGGAGTAGCAAGCAAATGATTTCGTATCACTTGATCAGAAATGTCTTCGAATATTTCCGGGACATTTTTTTCAAATCTTTCCTATTTTAATTAAATAAACCAAGAAGTTATTGGATTATTTGAATAAGCGACAATCATTTTAATATTACCAAGAGAGAATTTAGAAGTTCACCTATCTTAACTTCAAATTTTAGTTTAGTCATAATTCAATAGGTGAACAAGATAGACATGAATAAATATAAGTGAAGCTTGTTAATCATTAACTTTTATCAATCAGATCATCATCCAGTTCAACGCCATTATTTTTTCCATACTTTTCCTTTTTTATTTATTTTAGTCACTTACAAAAAAAATTATTTATAATGACATGTGTCTGATTAAATCGTAAATCCTGATGATAGGAGCCTTCGCATAGTCAAAATGAATATATCAAATGGAACCAACTAATAAGTGACCAGACTAACTGGTTTAAACCTGAATCTCCTTAAAACACAAATAAATCGTTTTTTTGGACATTTTTTAAAATATTAGGCTCCAGATCTTAAAACACCTATTTTTAATTCAACCGACCTCGCTCCGATGAACCATTCAGATGCCATGCAAAGAGAGCTCACAGTGATAGAAATACGTCGAAAAGCTCCGAATTCATTGAATAGAAATTTGTATTGACGTTTATTTTCTATAGATATACAAACGGAAACTTCAAAATTTTGTATTTATTTTAAAATGTCAAAATATATTCTATGCACTTTGTCCGTTAACAGTTTTGCGAGTTATATTGACTTTTCATTCATTGCATTGTATATTTAAAAATCTGTCAAAAATATGTAAACAAAGAAATAAAAAGCGGCGCCTTATAAAAATTTGTAGAAACTTTTAACAAGGTTATACTCCTCCTTATAGTTTTTAAGATTTAAAAAAAATTAATGAACATTTCTCTAATTTATCCATGTAATTTTTTTATTCAAAAAAAAAACTTATTTTTAACCGATAACAGCATGAATTTTGTATTGCCTACATTCAAAAGACTCTTAAGAAAAATTTTTCTCATCCAAATTTCAAGGCCATATCCAAGCAAATCAAGCAAAATTTTAATATTAAAAATGAATGAATTTTCTTAAATTAATGATTACGATTAAATAAGTGATTAAGCTCAAAATGGGTTAAAAAATTTATTGTAATGTTAAAATAATTCTTAATATTATTAAATGTTAAATATGACTAAATGCATTTTAAATAAAAATTAAAACTACTTAATATTACTGATGATTAAAATGAAATCAAAGGAGTTAAGCATCAATGATTAAGATTAAGATGAAACACATGTTAAAATGAATTGTTAGTTGCTTTGCTCATCTGTTTCGACAATGACTGGTTCCTCATTTTGGGTGATCTGTGCAAAATTTACAGCAGTTTGTTTCCGGAACTTTTCCCCAATTGAGTTAAGATAAAGTAAAATATGTTCTAAAAAACAAAACAAAAGAAAATAATAAAAATCCATCAAAATTTTCTTGTTTTTTTTTAGCTTTTTTTATGCAAATTTTTCATTTCACTTTTTTTTTGGTTTAATTTTTCTCTTAAAAAATACAAATAATATAATTTTTGTTTTTATTCATAAATTTATATATCGAGATTATTGACCACAATTTACTGGTTTATTATTTACCACAATGCATATAAATAATAAATAGTTTTGTTTCTTTTTTCATTTCATCAGTTAGTCGAAAAGTTTCATTTTAATTTTATCATATTTCTCTTCTTAAAAGTAGTTTTTGTTTTAATATTAAATATAATGTGATTTTAAAATTTTATTTTTTTTATTTCTAAATAAATATTTTTTTTTTTTAAAATAAAAGCAACAAAACTAAATTATTTTATAAATCATTTTATTATAAAAAGACAAAAAAATTTAATTAAAAAAATAAATAAAACAGAAAAATAATTTAAGACATTTTTTGTTTTAAAAGGATGCGGGATATGACAAAAGTTAGCCACAAAAAGTAAATAAAGGATATGTGAGGATGTTTCTTCCAGTTTTTTTTTATTTTATTAATTTTTATTTAAAATAAATTTTATTATTATTTTTTTTATTTTTTTTTGCAAACACACATAAATATTTTTGATTTTAATATTGGTTTGTTTTGATCGACACATTATTACAAAAGTTACATATAAAATAAAATTTCCCCGGCTCTCGACGTGTTTAATTGTTGTTGTAAGTTTAAAGGATGTTACAAGGATGTTAAATTTCAAGGGTTGGTCTCCTAATCAGTGTTCGTCTAAAAGTGTAAAAAGTACGTCAAGTTGGTCTTATTTTAGCCTAAGAAATTAATGGTTGGTTTATTTTTCATTCTCATTTGATTCAAACATTTAAGATGGTAAATTTTCATTTTATTGGTTGCTTGTTCGTTTTATAAAGTTGCTTCGAATATAAAATTTAATAGCGTTCAACGCTTGATCGGGTGGTCTCGGTTGAAACGAGGTAAACTTGAGAGCCGGGAACGTTGGATGTTGTGACAAAGGTGCGGTGTTTGGCACGGACAAGGTTCAAATTACTTTCAGCATTTTCGGCACGTTCTTCGGCAGCTTCGACCTCACGTTGGAAACGACGGACGCGGTTGACAGATTGGGCTGACATTGTTTCCTATTTTGAAATTTTACATTATTTCAATAAAATGTGCTATAAAAATTTTGAATTTTCTTACTTGTTCAGTCAATTGGCGTTTGTATACGTTAATCTTTTGGGTGGCTTTGTCTAATTGTTCTTGCAACAAAAGAATGTTCTTTTGGTCTTCTTCGCATTGAATGACAATTTCCTTAACGGTACGTTCCTTCTTTCTCAAGATCTTCAAGGTTTCAGCATGACGACGTTTTTCTTCATCCAATTCAGCTTCAATGTCACGGAGACGGGCTTCCAATTTGCTGATGACACGACGGGCACCAACAACAGCATTTGCCTCAACTTCTTCCAAACGAACTGAGAGGTTCTGTGAAATTTTAAAAAAATGTATTAAATGTGATTTCAATTCAAATCGAAGCAATTTACCTTAACTTCAATCTCCAAAGACTTCTTGATGGTTTCAATCTTGACAATGCGTTCTTGTTCTTCATGAAGTTGTTCAATTGTGTGTTTCAACTCTACCTGCATTTCAATGAAATTATTGATTTTAATTCAATTCAAAACAAAAAAATGTACTTCAATTCACTTACCTGAACCTTTTGGTAGCGTTCATCACTGACACGCAATTCCCGTGTGACTTCCTCATAATCGGACACCAATGTTTGGTATTCTTGTTCAATCTTCACTTTCAATGATTGAATGTTGGCATTAACGGTTTGCAATTCATTGATACGAACAGTGGATTCTTCGTATTGCAATTCAGCTTGACGCTTGCCACGCAATGCATTCTCATAGTTGTTGCGGACTTCCTCCAATTCGGCGGTAAGTGATTGCAAACGACGTTGTGCAACACCATATTGATCCAAGGTGGTTTGCAATGAACGTTGAACTTCATCATAAGCGGCTTGCAATTCGGTGAGTTGCAAAGATTGCTTCTTGATGGTCTTTTGCAAGTCCAAGTTTGTCTTGTTGGCACAATCCAAGGACATTTCAAGTTCGGTAATTTGAATTTGAAGCTTCTTCTTGATACGCATAACCTCGGATTTCAATTTAGCCTCGGCATCGGCAACGCGGGCATTCAATTGTTCAATTTCAAGAGCAGTTTGTTTGCTGAAAGGATAAAAATAAAAAAAATTTCAATGAAATCAAAATGGCATTTCAAAAATTTTCATAATTTCATCATAAAATAATAGAAAAGAGAAAAAAAAATCGCTTTTACTTTACAAGGGGAGGGCTCGAATAGTTTCATTTTAAATGTATCAAAGACATATTTGCATTTTAAAATTTAAAATAAACAAATTCGTGCCAAAAAATAATTACGGTCTTTAAATGTTTTTGTGCAAAATAATGAATTTTCGTAACAAAAAAATTTAAAAGACAAATTTCATTTAAATCTTTTGACTGCACACGCTTATTAAATGCCATAATCGACTTTTATTTTATTTTACGTAAGTGATCATTTCAATTTAAGTTCAAAAAGTAATCAAATTTGAACTTGTAATTCAAAAAAAAAACCAGACGTTTCCATTAAATTTCAATTTGAACTGATTCTGGATCAATCAAAGGTCGTTCATTGAATTTTAATGATTTCTTTTATCTTTTTAAATTATTATTTATGTTTATTTTGGAGTAAGTGGAGCAGTCTGGTATTTTTTTACGCTTAAATGAGGGTCTACCTTGCTCCATGCAATAAATCTTCTGTGTTTGATGTGAATTGTGACAAATCATTTCTGATATGTGATAAAGATGCTGAGAATTTTTGTCGACACACTTGTGCAGAGGCAGTTATGTCATCACACTTGCATGCTGACGTTTCATCAGCACACTGACAATTTTCGAGACTCTCACTCCGGAAAAATGCTCGTCGTCGCTGAATGTATGTATTTATGGCCTCCTGTCGATCAGCCGACTCTTTTTGCTTTTGCATACTTTCTGCAAGCAACATATGCTTAATTTGATTCGCGGATTTACCACGCAACATTTTCTGATCAACTTTCATCATTACAACGATTAACTTCTTATTATATGGGTTTCAATTAAAATTAATCAGGAAATCAAAGTGAATGATTTTTTTTCCTTTTTATTGTAATTAAATTAATTTTTTTATCAAAAGATCACTGAGGAGACCGAAACAATCGTTCTAATGGTTTAATTACAACTGAATTTATGCACAAAATTGCCAGCCAGCTAAATTTTAAATCTTCTGGCATGTGTCATGACTATACGCGAGTCATGTATTGTATACAAGCAAATTACATTAGAAACATTGTTCTTCATGTTCATGATCAAGTACTTTTTACTCATCAGCATCATTTTCATCATCATACACAGATCATGAAGAGACATTATTATTCACATACAATGCATTAAAGAGGAATTTGAATTGAAATTAATTAAAAAAAAAAAACAAATTTGATCATGTTAAAAGAAAAATCATTGAAGAGAAATTTGGTGAGCACTCAGAGTTGGTCCCCTTCTTGTATTTTGGCATCATAATAAGATTTTTTTTATGTATTAAAATCATAAATTTATGAGAGTTTTCTTTTTTTTCATGGGTTTTATTGAAATTTTATTATTATAAGTGAATTTTTATGGTAAATGAGGCAAAAGTGTCAATTAGTGTCCAATTAATTATGACACATTAAAAGAAAAACTAGGGACTGAGACTGAATATGACAAGTCAAGGTACTCAGATAATGAAAATTTGATCGAATTTGATCAATAGAAGCTCAGATTAAGCCTCAATCGTATGAACTTTGAAATATATGAAAATTTAAAACGTGATCGTAAAAGATTTGTACGAGCGCATTTCTATGTAAATTTTTTAATGATGGGCGATTTGAGTCTGCCAATTTAGTTAAGTCAGCCATTTTGGACCAGTCCACCATTTTGAGTTGGTCAGCCATTTTTACATTGACATAGACGGACGGACGGTCAGCACGATCGTCTACAATACCGGCATTTTTAAAGAAATGCGCTAAAAATGGCCAAAAAACTTCAGTGTGAGTGAATTTCTATTAATAGAATTCATCATTTTGGAAAATTCCGGCATTTTGTTGGCATTGACCGACAGCATTACAGGCCATAATAAGCGCATTTTTGTCACATCGACCAGAAATGCACTGAAATTTAACAAAAAAAAAGATCCGAATTGTACCCTGAATTAAATTCCTCGTACCCACCCCTTTAAAATTCTGAATCAGATTATGATTGATCCCATTTGCATCATGCTCATGTAAACATGAAATTAAAATTTTAAATTATCAACACCTGTGAATCAACATCATGAAACATCGTCCTCAATTCCTATCAAAATTCTTTAAATAAATCAAATTAAATGTTAAATTCACTCATTATTTAAATTTGAAATTAAAATCTTATTAATGTATTTTCGTTTTTCTTCATCATTTAATCAGAATCTGTCATCAGTGTGATGAGTAACGCAAAATTCATTTCAATTAAGGCTGCTTCGATAATTTTTATTGATTGCTTTTGATCGGAAACAAGCATTTTTATGTTAATTTTTTCAGGTAAATGCAAATTTAAGGATTTGTTTGGATTTTAAAAACTCATTTAAAACCGTGTTAACGGGTTTTTGACAAAAATCAATGATAATGAATTTTTTTTCATTTTAAATTAATTGAACAAAAAATGGATTCATTTAATTCGATTAATTCATTGTATATGAAATTTTTTGTAAATACATTTTATGTGTAAACATTACAAAACAAAAAAAAATATAAAAATCATCTGCACACACCAAGTTGAAATTTTTAAGCTATTTTTAGATGTTGTTTAAAAATAATCTGTTTATTTTATTTATTTACTCAATTTTTTTGTTTCTCTTTCATTATTTTATGTTTAAATTCTAAATTTTTATCTTACTTGAGATCAGTGATTCTTAATGTGATGGGGGCTTTTACTTACCGAATTGCTTCAATTTCTTCGTCTTTGTCAGCCAAACGACGCTCAGCATCATGACGATATTGACCGAATTCGGCGACCAAGCGTTGAGCGCGTTGTTCTTCAGCTTTGCGGCCCTAAATTTAAAAATGAATTGGATTAAAAAATTAATTGAAAACTTTTAGAGGAGTAACTTACAGCTTCAGCTTCTTTGTAGGCAGCTGTGAGTTCTTCACGCTCATTTTCCAAGCGTCTGAGTTCAAGTTCCAATTCATGGAGACGACGAGTGAGTTCGGTGACGTTGTTGCGAGCATCATGCAAGTCATCTGTTTGGAATTTGATTATAATTTGATTAAAATTTGATTAAATTTTGTAAGGGAAATTCAATACATACCACCCAATTTCTTGTTTTCACGTGCCAAGATTTCTTTTTGTTCACGAGTTTTGTCCAATTCGTGGTTAAGACGTTGGATGTCTTGTTGTTTTTGACGCAAGTCACGTTGAGAAGCCTCATACAAAGTAACAGTCTCCTCTAAACGTGATTTCAACTCAATGTTTGTACGTTCAAGAACTTCAACACGTTTTTGTAGATCACGAGCAACACCGTTGGCCTTCTCCAAATCAATGATCAAGACCTCGACTTCACTTTGCAAGCGACTCTTTTGTTTCTCCAAGGTGTTAACTTTAACCAACAAGGATTCAATGTGTTCCTCTTGTTCTTGGATACGAATTGTGTATTTACGGCGAATTTCTTCAACTTCTTCGGCACGTGCTGAGCACTCAGACTCATATTTGTTCTTCCATTGTCCAGCTTCACCGGTGGCCTTGACCAATTGACGTTCCAAGTCCAAACGAGCTTCAGACTCTTCCTCCAATTGAACTCTCAATGATTCAAGTTCAACTTCGACGGCATGTAAGTTAGATTCCAAGGTCATGCGACGACGTTCATCTTCCTCCAAGCGACGACGACTGTCTTCCAATTGAGTGGCAAGTTGGGATTTTGAATATTGGACAGCTTCAATGCTGATCTTCAAATCTTGCACTTCCTTGGTCAAGTCAACATTTTCTTGGGACAAGCGAGATTTGTGGGAAGTAATGTCGAGAACTGTGCGATTGAGTTCTTCAATCTTGACATTGAGTTCATGGATTGTCACTTCCAAAGTCTCAACTTTCTTGATGTAAACGGACTTTTCTTTGGTGATGCTTTCAACGCTGGCAATCAATTCATAGACCTCAGCTTGGAATTTGGCTTTTTCCTTCTCAGCCCTACATTAAAAAATAACAAAAATTAATTCGTGTAAAATTCATTTAAAATTTAAGTTCATTCAACCATTCATTGCTTTAAAGGAAAAAAGAAAATTTTCCAGTACATTCATAAAATCATTTTAAAAATTGAACCAAGCTGAGAAAAAAAATAAGCCAACACAATTCATACATTAAAAGTAAAAAAAAAATCAACTCATTCCATCTCTCTCGCACTCTGATCAAATTTCCAATACAAAAGTACGTTCAGGTATGTGCCAGAAAAAGACAGCGCAAGAATATTCATAAATAGCAGACATATTTGGACCGGATCAGGTCATATATGCAATTCTCATACTGAATTGAAAAGAATTTACAAATATTCATCTTATTTTTTGAGTAAAAAATTTGTACTGAGAAATGCTAAAAATAAATTGCAAATGTATTTGTTGTGAGAGATTTCATGAAAATGTGAATATTTGAGTGAATTACAATCGGAATTGGTACTAACCTAAGTCTACATAAAATTATGAGAAATTTTCATCGTAGCCACCTGTTTTCTCTCATTCAAATTCCATTCAATTTCATTTACCTGGATTTTGCCTTTGTGAGGCTGTCAAGTTGTTCTTGGAAATCGGCGACAATTTCAGAGTGCTTCTTCTTCAACAAATGGGCAGTTTCTTCGGATTCCAAATGGACATCTTCCAATAATTTGCGCAATTTTGTCAATTCAACGTCACGCTTTCTGTTTTGTTCGAATTGGCCTTCAGCACCACCCTCAGCCTCTTCCAAGCGTTCTTGCAATTGGATGACATGTACACTGAGATCGGCTTTTTCACGTTCAATCTGAAGTGAGAGGAAAATTTTAAAATTAATTTAATGTGTTTTTTTTAAGTGAATGCATAAAAATTTTCATTTCGTCTTGTCAACTAATTCCAACTTCATCACATATTTTATTACCTGTCTAAATTATGAGATTCATAACATTTCATCGAGGAAAAAAATTAGTATTTTCCTGATGATTTTTTTATTAAAATCAGCGCCCACGCAAAGACATTTTTCTCTGTCACTCTAGATTTTTTGATTAAAATGAAATGAGTTTATTTTAATGTTTCGGAATATTTTTTTTTAATTTCAGATTAAATTTAGTGGATATTTTCATAAATATTTCGCAATGATTTAATGAAATTATAAATTAGGGTGCTTTTACAGACATTTACCTTTTGCTTCAATTTCTTGCATGACAAAAATTTTATAAAGTTGAATTAATTTTACTTAAATTTTGGGAAATTTATCAAAAATTTAATGGAGACGCCTCGTATTTTGTAATATATTCATATATGATTAATTTTCATGAATTTCAATTTAATTTTAAGCCATTTAATCATGTTTTTCGACTATTTTCATTTCATTTCATTTTATTATACAATTAAATTACGCTAGTTGTGTTTTTTTAAGGCATTTTTTTATTATTATGATTACGTGTCAAAAATACACACACAATTTCACATTCATCGGCAATTTTAAGTGAGTCAAGATGATGATTATTTTTATTGAACGAAAATTTTACATAGGAATATATTTTGTAAGAAAAACTAAAGAAGTATTAAAAAAAAATACAAAAAAATTAAAAGTAAATATAAAATGAAAAAAAAATAACGAAGTGAAAAATAAAATGAATGTGTTTTTCTAAAATTAACAACATTACTTAAGCGCAAAGGTATGATGAACTAAAAGTCGTTTTTAATGTTTCTGCTCGTTGTTGTTGTTGTTGTTGTTGTTTTGTTGTTATTTGAACTGTTCCGTGTTTATTGGACGATTGGACTTTAAAAAAATACAATTGATGAGTAATTTTGTGTGATTTTTTCATGGAAAATGGAGGATTTTATTCAATATTTTAATGAATTTCATTGAATCTGAACAAAAAATCGAAGAAATTAGATCATGGAATCATGCTCTAAATAAATTTAAGAAAAAAATAAATGTAAATATTTAAATTTTTGGCAATTTCTGGATTTAGTTGTTTATATTATGACATTGCTAGGATGGGTGAGAGGAAGTTTGATTGGAATCCAGACGCGGATTGGAAATCATTAACGGGCCCGGCATTCTGTATGATTTTCTTTGAAATTTGCGCTAAACTTAACTTTTACAAGACTATTGCGGCCTTTGCATTTGCCAGATTGCAATGTAAGAATCAATGAGACCGCTAAAGTTCAGAATTACTGGATTAGACCTCTTTGAATGTTTTTCCAAGTTTTTATATGCATTAAAATAATGCAAATGACCATTAAAGTCACCCATGATGAGGTTTGATAATGCACCTCAACATGTGCGCTAGTTGAATTTGGAGTAAAATACCATCCGTCTCCACATTTTCATTTAATTTTCATAAAATTGTCTAGAATTTCATAACGGCCGCTTTTAATTGAACAAATTCGTCATTTAAGCGCCTTTTGTACGATTTTTTCTAGGATTAAGGCTCAAATTCGCTTATTATAAGTTGAAAATGACCCACAAACCACCCACAGTACTAAACGCAAACCTTACGATTGACCTGGAGGTTTATTGAAAACGTCAAAAGCCTCATATACATTTTTGAAGATCCGTGGGGTTGCAAGGAGAGGCTCAGCCCCATAAAATTTTAGTTTTTATATGAAAAACTGAATCTCCTTGCACTGAGCTGCGGGATTAACTTATAATGTAGAGTGCAAATAACATTTTAAACTCCATCCGGCACTATCCCAGTCTAATAAAACTCACAATTATTACGTGAAAAATACATTCATTTAATTTTTACTTTATTTTTTGGCAAAGGAAAAATAAAAACGTACATGATTTCATAATAACAGTAATCGACCGAAAATGTAGTAATAAAATAAAATTAAACATGTCTCATGTCTCAAGTAAAAAAAAATATTAATAATAATATAAGAAAATTAATAATACGTGAACGCAAAAAAAAATAAAAATATAATTTTAAGAGTCAGAAGAGCATGAAATATGAATCGATGTGAATTTCAGTTCAAATTATTCATGAGAAAAATATTTCGTTACTTTTTCTTGGCAAAAAAAATTAAATTTATGAATTTTTGTCGTCAGTCACTTAAAATTGTATGTTGGTCAGTATTACTTTAATTATGTTCCAATTTTTTTACAAGGAAAATTTTTACTTACCCTGTTGCGGAGTTCGCGTTCGCTTTCCAAATCATCTTGAAGAAGGCGAATTTTATCCTGGAAAATTTTTTGGTTTTATTATTAGATTTTATTTATTTTTTTAATAATATTTTTTTATTTTAAAAGCACTTTTTTAAATTTAATTTAATTTAATTTTTTTTTAATTTATTATTTAAATTTTCATTTTAATGGGGTTTTTACTCTTTTTTTTCTATTATTATAATTTTTTTGTGATTTAACACAGGAAATTTATTAATTCATTTTTTTCAATTTATTTTTTTGGTTGAAACATAACAGGCATATTTTTATTGCCTCATTCAAAAAAAATTTCTAAAAATACATTTGTCGTGGATTTCACATTCACTGATAATTATTTTTTTTCATTTTTTTCTTCACATTCGTATAGTAATCGGTTTTTTGCACATATTTTCAGAAAATATTCATTTAAATATATTTTTTTTTTAAATTTTAATTTTTTTCTCGAAAGAATTACATAATTTTTATTCTTGAAATTGAATCTTATTTTTTTTCCCTGTGTTCTTTTAAAACTTTTCACTTTCACTCGATTTGACTTGAAAAAGACCTGAAACCTACCTCCAAGCGTGTCAAAGCACTCAAATCAGCGCTATATTCAATGCTGACATCAGCATTTCCACCACCCTGTGAGGAATAAGTGTATTTCGTGGTTTTTACTCTGGAGCTCATTTTAACTTAATAATTTTTTTTCAACCGTCTTCCGTTACGTTTCGCAGTTATGGAAAGAAAGAAACGAATTTTTTCTCGTATCTTCTCGTTTATAAAATATATAAAATGTGTGTGTGTGTATGTATATAAATGTGCCTCCTTTCAAACCCTTTTTAAAACACAAAAATATAATGTGTCGGATCCAAGGCTGGTGATCTACTGATCGCGATACCTTTCGAGTCGTTCGTGTAATGCTTTGAAAATTTTCACTCGAGACACCTTTTTCTTATTATATTTTTTTTTGCATATATACACTTTAAATAATTTAAAGAAAAAAAAAAGATTGGAGAGACTCAAAAATGAGCATCAAATCTAACACACAACACCGCCAACACAATTAAGAAAATTGAAGAGCACACACATAGAAATCCCATTAAATTAAAATTAAAAAGAAACAGGTCGCGGAAAAATGGCCTGAATAAATTCTCTTCACTTCTGTGTGTGTTGAAATGAACCATTTCTGTTCTTTGAGTAAATGGAGTTTGAGAGATTTTCATAATGACTCTCATGTATGAAAAGATAAAATTAGCTAAAATTTTCATTTTATTTTAAACTTTACATTTAAAATTTTCACAACCACTGACGATTTTTCTCTGTATTACACACTACACACATCACACACACATACACAGACACACACTGGATTTTATTAAGTGTAAAATACCTCAAAAGAAAAATACACCTTTGCTACATATTATTATTATTTTTATTTTATTTTATTTTCAATTCATTTTAAAATGAAAAAAATATAAGAATTTGAATGTGATTCAATTTTAAGCTATTTTTATGAATAACATTGCAGTCAATAGTAGATTTTGTGAATAATAATATCCAATGAGTTCAAGAAAATTAAATTTCATTAATGGCATCATCATTGAAGTATTTTTAGGACAAGGAAATAATTACTAATTTCTTATTTTTGTTTTGATTCATAATTGGGTTCGATTGTCATCAAAAATTTAATAATTACTTATAATTTGCTCAAGATTGTGTCGAAATCTATTGTTTTAGGTCGTGTATTGGAGTTGTAATGAATAGAGTATGGGCTTTGAGTCAATAAGTGCTCAATTGCCATGATATGAAAAAATACAAGGTGTTTGTTGTTGAAGCCACATTTGATAAAGATAGTCGATAACGTTAACATCCAGGAAATTCGAGTTTATATGCAAGGTCTTTTTGGAAACCAATTTTACTTATTTTCACTTTTATGCACCTCGTTCCACCTGATTTTTACTCTTATGTACTCTTTTTTTACATCTAATGCCATGTCTTAATTAACGAGATATCTGACCTCGGATATCGATATCCGACATAGTTATCTGTGCCTGTCTTAACTACAAAAAATTAACAGCTGATCAGATATGTCCATTTAATTTTTTTTGCATTGTAAATAGAATTGATTCAAAAAAGTAAATTGGTATGAAGAAAATTTTTCCTATTTGATTTAGGTATGGGGTGTCTTCGGCAAAGTTGCTCAGAATGATAAGGCAAAAATTTTGGCATGAAAAAAATTTTCCATTTCCTTGGAAAAATTTTGGAAAATCGAGTTTTTCATGCTCACCCTATTTTTTTGTATGGACACCCTGTTTTTTTTTGATCCATAAACACTCCCACACTGAATACGAACATAAGTCTAGAACATACTTTGGGTCTCAGATGAACCGTTCGGGCGCTACGCGGTCTTAAAGTAAAAAGTGGAATAAAAATTCACGCATGAATCAGGTGTTCACGCGGATATCTAGTCAGATATCTGATATCTGAGTTGAAAGTGAGATAGCGTTCTATGCATTTTGTATGGGATATTTGAGTAGTTATTTGTCAGATAACGACATATCCGACTTTTTGTCGGATAACGTGTCAATTAAGACATGCCATAAGGTCTCTTTGATGCACTTTAGTGCCCTTCATCCTCGAGAATATTCAACGTTTTTTGCTCAAGCCGATTAAAAGCCTTAGACAGGAACTTCTTAAAAACCATCCAGCAACGCTGGCAAGCAGCTGATGATGTAAGGATAAGAATTGCTCGATTCACAATCTTCGAAAAAAGTGGAAAATTGATGCGGCCCTTACATGCCGAATACACCTTGGCATCTTTTGCTTTCAGAATATCTAGCTGCTTTTCGTCTTATTCTGATTCTTATTTCTGATTTTAAAGATTTGAAAGACTGTTTCGAATGACACGATAAAAGCTAAGGTCCATTATTGGTGGCTTCGTAGTAAAGCTTCCACGTATTCCAATTCACAAAATCCAATCTTGGTTTCCTTTGTGATTGTACGGTGCGAGCTGAATTATCCATATTAAGGTTTGCAGTTCGATCTCGCTTCGGCCTTGAAACTTTATAATTTTAAATGTCCTTTTTTCCGGCTACTCAATTTGAGTTAAGCTCCAAATAAAACTGGCAACTGGTTGGACTAACAGGATTAAAGCTAAGACCCTCTGATGATGACTACGAATATTCACAATTGGCCAAACTAATGACCTTAGTACAGTACAGGATTAACAGCAGCTTTGTAATTCAGATCTGATCTGAAAGTAGAAAACTCATATATCAAAGAAATCTTATGGAAATGATAATCTGAATTCTGTATTAATATATTTTTGATTACATTATTTTTATACCTCAAATTTACAATTTTGTATTCTCATTTTTTTTAGCAAGATATTTTTAGAATTATGAGACATTCATACAATTTAAACAATATTTTTTTAATATCTTATTTAAATTTAGTACGCACACCTACCAAAATCAAATTTTAAATCAGCTTCAATTAATTTTAATGAAATCAGAAAAACTGCAAACTTTTACCCAACTATTCAAAAATTACCCTTTCCAAAAAAATAGTTGTATTTTGATATGATGTATGATAACAAAAAAAACACATCACTTTGCGTAATGCGTAACGTAGTCAACATTATAAACAATGAACAAAATCTGTTTATATTCAAAAGACGACCATTAAAATTAAAATTTTCATCATCAATTTCCTAACATAAAATCAAAGAGAGACATTAAACATGAACTTTAAACATAAAACTGTAATTGAATTGAATTGAATTCAAATGAGAATCAGACTAACAAAAAATCTTCAATGTACAAATGAAAAAAATACTCAAAATAATTTTTTTTTCACTTACTCTCAACATTGAATATTGAACTTCGATTAAATTGAAAAAGTATTTCTGTTTTAAATTGATTTCAATTTTATTTCAAATATATATTCAAGAACATCTCATTTCATCGTGACCTGATTCAACTTGAAATTCAAATTGAAATTGAATTCAAATGCGGAATCAACATAGAAATTTTTATAATAGATAACAGTGATCTAAATGGAATGTCGATTGATCTTTATTTTCTCACTTAATTTGACTTCCTTGAAAATTAAAGTTTTTTTTTGTTTGTTCTGGTTCAAGTGAAGTATGGCTAGAATTTACCTGTCAACATTAATTTTAATCGTTTTTTATTACCTGCGTGCAAACATGTTGGATTTTATTTATTTTTATTTTAGGTGAAATGAATATATTTATTTCTTTTAGCTCAGGTGTATTCTAAAATGTTATTTTCAAAAGTATGCGGCTATCAAAATATTTGTTTTATTTATTTTATTTTTTTCAGTACTAACTTTACTCATGCTTTGAAAAATTAAAATGGGATTTGAACTATTTTTAGATTTTCTGAATGTTTTGTATGAAAACTCATTTTGAAGATACAAAATCTTGAGTTGATTATGTGTGTGTTTGGTTTTTCTAATTAATAGTTCTTTTGACTTTTTGGTAATTTTTGTTCTCTAAAAGCAAAATTAATTCAATTGCTTATGGTGGAAACGCCTTGTTTTAAAAGGTTTTGATGAGAAATTTTTGATCCTATTTTCGAAAAATTAAATCAAATAACCTTGTTTTCTTGAAAAAAAAACTAACTTTTAAAACTCACCTTTTCAATTATTTGTTACTGAAAGAAAATGTTGACTACTAAAGTTGCCCAAACTGATTTTTCAGTTTGCTAAGACTGACCTATCAATTTGGAAGTCACTTTCTTATTTATAACCTGTAAATTTTCTCGTTTTCAATTCACAATTCATTTTAACGGTTTTTTGACCAATTTCAGGCTCTGGAACCCAAAATTCTAACATCTCTCGAAACGAATTGTAAAAAATCCTCAAGAGCTCCTGTTTTTCTTACGAAATGCACTAAAATAATTAAAATTCTTTAATAAGAATTAAATAACGGCTCTTTCAAAATTTAAACATCTTACGCAACTTAGCGCAAAATTACGTTGCGTAACCGTAACGTTACCATACCGTCCAATTAAATTTTATTAGGGTTCACTCACAAATTGGAGGGAAACTTTTGTGTTGTTTCAATCCGGAATTGCATTGTTTCAATCATTTCAATTTAATTTAAAGAAAAAAATTAAATTCATAAGAAAAGTACTTTTAAAAAAAAATTAAATTTTAAATAATATTTTAACGATGGATGTTGCTGACGCTCATATTGGTCAACTCCGTGTAAAGGATGAAATTGGATTGAGATGCCAAAAGTTGTTCCAAGACTTTTTAGAAGAGTGAGTTTTGATTGCCTTACATCCTTTGTTTAAATTAAAATAATTTTTTTTGCTCATCAGATTCAAAGAAGATGGTCAATTGAAATACCTCGCTGCAGCAAATGAACTCGTCTCTCCTGATCGCAGTACCCTTGAAATTAGTTTTGAAGATCTGGAAATTGCAAATCAGAATCTTGCCACAACAATAATCGAAGAATATTTTCGTGTCTATCCGTTTTTGTGTCAAGCTGTCAGTAATTTTGTTAAAGATCGTGCTGGTTTGAAGAAAGAAAAGGAATGCTATGTGTCGTTTACTGATGTGCCTACAAGACATAAAGTCCGTGAATTGACAACAAGTAAAATTGGAACTTTGATAAGGATTTCCGGACAAGTCGTGCGAACGCATCCAGTGCATCCTGAATTGGTTTTGGGAACTTTTACGTGTATGGACTGTCAAACTGAGATTCGGGATGTTGAACAACAATTTAAATTTACACAACCAACTATTTGTAGAAATCCGGTGAGTTTTATCGACTCTCATTGAAAATGAATATCTTACTAATTGAATTTCAATCTTCATTTTATTTTAAGGTATGTGCCAATCGTCGTCGTTTCATGCTCGAAGTAGACAAATCCCTATTCGTGGATTTCCAAAAAGTTCGTATCCAAGAAACACAAGCCGAACTTCCACGTGGTTGTATTCCAAGATCCGTTGAAGTTGTGCTACGCGCTGAAATTGTCGAGACTGTCCAGGCAGGTGATCGATACGATTTCACTGGTACCCTCATCGTAATCCCTGATGTTGGATCCCTTCAAATGCCCGGTGCTAAGGCTGAAATGGGTTCACGTCACAAACACGGCGACAGCACAAGTGAAGGCGTTCGTGGCTTGAAAGCTCTCGGTGTTCGTGATCTCAGTTATCGTATGGCATTTTTGGCTAGTAGTGTTCAAGTTACATCCTCCCGTTTTGGAGGCACAGATTTGCCAATGCACGAAGTAACGGCTGAGGATATGAAGAATCATATGACAGATGCAGAATGGAATCGCGTGTATCAAATGTCAAGGGATGCGAAATTGTATAATAATTTGATTCATTCACTGTTTCCATCGATTTATGGAAATGATGAGGTCAAACGTGGAATATTGCTTCAACTTTTTGGAGGTGTTGGAAAAACAACTCATGAAAAGACAACATTGCGTGGTGATTTGAATGTGTGTATTGTTGGAGATCCTAGCACAGCAAAATCACAATTATTAAAGCAAGTTGCTGACTTTTCACCCAGAGCCGTTTACACATCGGGTAAAGGTTCCACTGCAGCTGGTCTAACAGCAGCCGTTGTAAAAGACGAGGAATCCTTTGATTTTGTCATTGAAGCCGGCGCTCTCATGCTTGCCGATAACGGTATTTGCTGCATTGACGAATTCGATAAAATGGATCCACGTGACCAGGTCGCAATTCACGAAGCAATGGAACAACAAACAATTTCAATTGCAAAAGCTGGTGTTCGTGCCACTTTAAACGCAAGAACTTCAATTTTAGCTGCAGCAAATCCAATTGGTGGTCGCTATGACCGATCAAAATCCCTTCAACAAAACATCCAGCTAACTGCACCAATTATGTCACGTTTCGATCTATTTTTCATTCTTGTGGATGAATGTAATGAAGTTGTTGATTATGCAATTGCACGTAAAATCGTTGATTTACATTCACACATTGAAAATGAAGTTGATCAAGTTTACACACGCGATGATGTGTTGCGATACATTATGTTTGCACGTCAATTCAAACCCGTTATTAATGATGAGGCGAAGGAACTTTTGGTACAAAATTATGGTCATTTGAGACAACGGGACTCGGGCACATCTGGCAAAAGTACCTGGAGAATTACAGTTAGACAACTTGAGAGTATGGTGCGATTGAGTGAGGCCATGGCTAAAATGGAATGCTCACAAGAAGTGTTGCCCAAGCACGTGAAGGAAGCTTATCGATTATTAAATAAATCTATCATTCGTGTGGAGCAGCCTGACATTCATTTGGATGATGAGGACGAAATTGAAGCTAATATGAATGGAATGGACACAGATATTGAGGTATTTTTTCGAAATTTATCTGAAATTTCATATTTTATTAAAAATTTTATTCAATTCAGACCCAGGACGAAAATGCAACCCCAAATAACGGTCATCACACAAATGGCACTGCAAACGGTGATGATCCTCTTATTAAGAAGAAAAAACTCACATTATCCTTTGAAGAGTACAAAACAATCTCAAATATGGTAATTGTTCATATGCGTCAAGAAGAAGCCCGAATGGAAGTTGAAGATGTGGACTCAGATGGATTGAAACGTTCCGACATCATCGCATGGTATTTGGAACAGATCGCTGAACAAATTGAATCTGAAGAAGAATTAATTGAGAAGAAAACTTTAGTTGAGAAAGTAATCGATCGCCTGGTGTATCACGATCAGGTCATAATTCCATTAAGAACGGCGAGTGGACTAAAAGGTTCACACACCGGAAGTGAAGACACTCCAAGTGAGGACGATCCTGTTTTAGTTGTTCATCCAAATTACATTGTTGAGACTTAAATTTAAACCCCATTTTGTTTTTTATATGTTTAATTTTAAGATAAAATTTCATGTTCATGTTTCAAATAAAAGAAAAAAGTTCATTTCATTAAAATTTAGAACAGTTAAAGTCACTGTGGAGGAAAACTTCATGATTCTGATCACCTAAAGTCATTTCTGAGTCAGAAAATATTTGGTTTTACTTTTTTCTGGGCTTCCAGGACTTGACACCAACTTGTACGTGTCTATGGATGGTTTGTAGAGCTATACGGTGACAGTTTCTTGTTTCGCCATTTCAATTGAATTTTCTGAAACAAACGGACATTTTCTTTCATAATTTGAGGTAGTTTGGATTAAATTTCCATTGAAAAAAAAAAATGTAGTCTCTTGAAATACTTTATTGAAAGGCTGAAACATTTTACATTCATGTCTTAAAAATTAGTGGGTGAAATTATGAAAATCTTAAAATTAAAACGGAAAATGAGAGAAATTTTAAGTGATATCTCACATTGAAAACGACACTCTTAATTGTCATCGTCTTCAATTTTGGGTGCCAAATAATATCGAATGTGTCCCAATTCAGCGATACGATATTCAACGACAAGCGGGACATCGGCTGACATTGAAAGTTGTACTTGTGGTGACAATGGAGTTGCTTTTGTGAAAGAGTTCAAATATCGGCAAGCGAATGTTAAAGTGACAGGTTCTTGCATTTCAATTGTGACAGCTTCCTCTTCCTTATCCACACTCGATGTTTGTGCCAATTTGACGTTAGCCGATCCAGCATCTCCCGAAGCTGAGAATTTCACACCCTCCTTTGTGCATGTAATTATAACTGATTCTCCGAATTGGGACAAATCACGACAGATACGAGCAAATTCGGATGAGGGTAATCGCACAACACACGAGTAATCAGTTTCGGGAATGCCCAAATGTTCCTGATCTAAATTCATTAATTTCATTTCGTAGTCGGAAACTTTTTCCTGATTTGGTGATTCAAACATAAATGTAACTGTATCGGCGTTGTCTTGGGCTTTCATTGTTACAATATCATCGTTGTTGGCACATTTGAAGATTTTTGCCATATTTGCTAAATTCATGCCCATTGATAGATTACGATCGCATCGGTATTTATCAAAGCCATCGCAGCGCAATGTGAGGGATACCAAGGACACATGGGAGTTATCCATGGCTTGGAGCTGTATCAAAAAATATTCTTTTATCATCTCATTTCAATGAAATACAAAGAATAAAAACGCATTACCTGAATCCCGGAATCATTGCAATCAAATGTTGCTTCATTTAGCAAATCCTTAATTGCATCCAAGACCTTTTTGAGGATCCCACTTGATGGTAATCGTGCTTCAAACATTTTGATTTAGTTTATTGTTTATTAAAATTCAAGGTAAAGTTAATTAAATTATATTAATTTGGGAGCTTATGGGACTACGCCACAGTTTCTTATGAAATTCAAGTTGTAAATGAAGTAAAAGGCGCAAAATACAGCTTCTGACAGATGTTTACCGTACATTTGACAGGTAAATGCGCGGTAATTCTGATCCCTTGTGACATTTATTTACAGTTTGGCATTTAAATTTTTATGGGGACTAAATAACGTTATTCAATGCAATCACATGTTCAAAACCGTTATTAAAAGGGGTGAAGAAATTTGGGCAAATTATGAGTGTGAAGTGGCGATAGGAAAAACTGTCATCGTATAGCTCTACAGATCATCCATGTACACGTACAAGTTGATGCCAGGCCCTAAAAGGCCAAAAAAAAGATAAAACACAATATTTTCTGACTCAGAAGCGAATAAATGTTGATAATCATAATGACTTTTATAGGTCTAGTGATAAGTTTAAGTATATTTTATTGATAATAATACCTAATTCTAATTATTTTTTTTTAAATAACTTTAAATATCCATGTGTTTTAAAAAAAATTAAACAAATTTATGTTGAGAGATACAAACGATGATAATCATTCGCGCCAAATGCACAATTACATTTAGGACATTTCCTCTGTCTCGTCTCATAGCGTGTTCGTAAGCAATCATAACAAAATACATGGAAGCATTTCGATAACACCGCATCTTTCCTCTTGACCTTACACGAAGGACATGTCAGAGTTTCCTTGTATTCCCGAATTTCTTCGAGCAAAACTTCATCAATTGTTGTTCCTGTCATCTCAATTTTCTTCATGCGTTCTGCTTTGCGTTTGAACTGAGCCAATTCTTCTTGTAGGCGTTTTGTTTTGTACGCTTCAGCCTCCAGTGAGGAAGTTTTTTCCGCAACAACCTGTTGTGCCTCCTTCATTTGTGCGTGATATTTCTCCAAGTGAAGTTTCAAGTCAGCCGCAGATTGAGCTGATTCAATGGCTTTGCGTTTATGCATCTCCATCGCTTGTTGTCGGAGCACGAGTTCCTTTTCAATTGTTGTCACGGTATTTTGAAGGATTCGTTCTTTTTCTTCGAGTTTCCGTAAAACCACGTGCATTGCCTCAATTTGTGTGTCACGAGTCGATACTTGATCTTCCAACACTTGTTTTTCTTCACGCAGCAATTTATGCATTTGATTTGCTTTGATTCGATCTGACATGAGTTTGAAATTGGCATCATCCTTTTCACGCAGTTGCTGAATTAGACGGGAATTTTGTTCTTGCATATCTTCAAATGCTTGACCAGTCACCTCCATTTCATTCAAGAGAGCTTCCTCTTCCTGTCAAAATTAAATTAAAAAAAGAAAAATTTAAGTGTTAAAATAGAGGAACATGGATTTTGGTAGATACAAACATTCAAAGCTTTCAAAGAAAACTCACATGCGATCCAACAAATGGTCGATAACCACCTACCCAATTTCCATCTGCAGGTTTTTGAGTTGCCAATTGTTTTTGCAACTCATAAACTTTCTCCTCCAACTGCTTAATTTTGCGCAATGCATCTTCATCAGCTAATTTTTTGCGATCATCCCGCTTAAAGTCTTGGACTTTTTTCATCTCCTTTTTCATTTCCTCGATATCTGACCTTAATTTCTTCTCAGTAGCCATTAATTGGACTTTGTCCCTTTGCTCTTTGGACACTCCCTTGTACATGTCAAGCAAAAGTTTCATTTCCTTTTGATCATTTACTGCTTTTTTGAGTTGAGTCTTGAGGTCACGCACTAATTCACAATCAGCCGCTTTTTGTTCTTTCAATTTTTGAAGCTCCTTGGCATCAGCTTCCTTTTTGACGTCAGCTGCAGTGGCTGGTTCTTGCTTCACTCCAGCAGCTGATGTCCCGGCAGCATCCGTTGGTGTTGATCCAGCTTCTTTTTTAATTTCACCATCTTTTGTCTCCTCGTCACCTTCCTCACCCTCATTTTTCAAGCCAGTACTTGAAAATGATTCATCCTTCACATTTGCACCTTCCTCTGATGATCCAGATTCCTCTTTAATCCCCGGTTTCTCCTCCTTCTTAATTTCCGCATCCTTTTCCTGCTTCGTCTGAATCTCATTCATTTTTGCCAGTGTATCATCGAGTTCTTTCCTCAATTTCACATTATCTCCACTGACTTCCTTGTATTTTCGCTTGTATCGATGCACTTCACCCTTCAGCTGGCCATTGTGATTTTGCAGGGATGTAATCAAATGTCTCATTTCACGATTAATTGGCGCAGTTTGTTCATTTGCCGCCATATTTTGTTCAAATTCAATACGAAGCATTTCATATTCCTTTCGGATTTGGGCAAGGACATCCTCCATTTGAATCATTTCACTGCGTACACGCTTTTGGGCCATCAATTCTTCACTTTCCATTAATTCAATTTGACGTAAATGTTGCATTTTGCTGGTTTGGAGTTGATTGCGATTCTCGTCGAGGAGCGTTTTAATTTGCATTGACTCATTGTACAGAACGGAAAATTGAGATTGAAGACATTTGTATTCGGTTGTTTCGACGATGACACTTTCTGGGAGTTGACGGATCTGAAATTAAAAGGAATTAAGATTTTTATTTGATTTAAGGGAGATTAATTGCAACTTACATCCATTTTCAGTTTTTCAACTTCCTTCAATGCTTCACGGTGTTGTGAATGTAACCGATCTAATTCTTGTAATCGATTATTTGCAAGTTCACGATACTCTTCGAGATCTTTTTGCAGTTCCTCTAATTGATGCGCCGCAACAGAAGTCATATTCGATCCTTTACTGGAACTAGCCTTAGTTTTTTCATCTTTATCACTGCCTGAAGATGAGCTCCCTCCACTTCCTTCACCATGCATTTGATGCATCGCTTTCAGCTTTTCAATGGCTTCGGCCAAATGATTTTCCAGTTTATCGTTGCGACATCTCACTTTTTCAAGTTCATACTGCAAATCGTCAGTTTGATTGCGAAGCTCTGCCACTTCAGTCTCTTTTCCGGTTAAAGTGTCCTGCAACTCAGACATTTTCAAGGAGATTGTGTGATATTTTTCATGCAACGCTGTATTTTGCATTTGAAGGTTCTTGTTTTCAGCTAGAATTTCAATGTGACTTTGACGCAGTGTCTCGTCAAGTGGCGGGGGTTCAACAGTTTCACCACTATTATCGTCTGTGGCTTCACCCTTAATTGCACGAGTGATTTTCTCATTACGCTGCATAAGACGATCAAATACTTGAACAATTTTCGCAACAGCTCTCTTAGAAACTTGAACACGATTTGCAAGTTTATCATCAAGTTCCTCCTTATCCCAGGTGGAAAGTTGCATTAAAAATGATGTAGTTGCCTCATTTTCATTTTTATTCTCACTTTCATCAGCAGTTTCTGCGTCAAATCTTTGCAAGAGCACACGAATATCCTCATTGAGTTGATTCCAATATCGATTCACCACATTGAGCACAGCATCGTCTTGAGTTTGTCGTTTCTCGAGCTGTTCAATTCTCTGTCTCAATTCAGCTTCACTCCGAACACGCTGTTCAATACGTTGAGCCAGCTTCTTGTTTTGGAATTGCAACACTTTAATATCCATTTCCTCTAATGTAGAAATTGGTCCAATCAAGTGAGGCTCGAAATGAACTTTTTTGATTGGTGGTTGATTTGAGGCGGCATTGCCACCAGAATCATCGGCCGAACGTTTTGATGACATTTTAATGGACTAGAAAATGAAAAAAAATAAAATTAATCAAGATAATTACATAAAACTGCAAATTTTTTCATCGACACATTTAATTTCAATCTTATACGTGTAATACGTCAAATTTTCAAAATCTAACAGTGAATTCAATGACACGGTACCTTATTTTGGTATTTTCACGCCTTAAATTCAAGTTTAATTTTGTTTCTTCTATTTTAAATTGAAATCTTCCGATCTTAATTGATTTTGTTTACGTTCGCCATCAAAAAAGGGAAGCCGACCCCATGGCGAAATGTCAAATTATTTTCACAATGCAGGGTTGTCACTGCACTTCATTTTGACAGGAGAGTTAAAAAAAATATCCGTTATTTACAAAACAAACCAAAAAATTGTTACATCGATTCTACAGTTATTCGACTTCGCAATAATTCGACACCCAAATGACGTTCGCAATTATTCGACCTGTCAAAATCAATAAATCTTCAATAAAACATGTAAACAAAAAAAAAGCACATTTTTTTCTAATTATTTTCGCGAAAATTAAAATAAATATGCCTTCCAAAAGAAAATATAAATGTGTAACCATAAGTGACAAACAGAAAATAATAAAAGAATATGAAAATGGTACACGTATAATGGATTTGTCGAAGAAATATAACATTCCACACAACACTATATCTGGCTTTATTAAAAATAAAGAAAATATTAATGAGATCACCGCGGTGTATTAAAAAAAAAGAGATTATACAAAGCAAAATATCCTCAGTTGGAAAATGCACTTCTTGAATATCTTTACAAGTGCAGGGATTGTAATATACCCGTAATATTTGATCATATCTAATTAAATACAAAATTTGATAATTTAAATGCAATAATTTAAGAAACCATTCAAATGTGATTTATTGATTAAAAAATACATGTTCCTTTGTAATAAAAATGTAAAAAAAAACTTTTCTTTTGAAATTTTTTTTTATTTATATTCGGTGAGTATTTAACGGTTATCGCAATAATTCGACTTCGCAGTTAGTCGACCGCCCAAAACCCGTCGAATTACTGTAGAAACGATGTATTCAATTGAAATTCAAAATTTAGATTTAAATGAGCTTTAACCGTAAAATTATTGTTGAAAATGCATAAACCTAATATTGTGTTATACCGCCAATGTGTTGATTCGTTTAAAAAAGAGCACGTTTTAATGACAACGAATGATTTTGATGTGATGGTGTATCCAGTCCAGGAGATTCTCCAAAACCAGGAAGTTGTGGACGTTGTTTCAGCCAAGAGCAAAATATTTTATAAACTGACAAATTTTTTATCCATTGAGTCCAATGATCAATGTCTCCGACAAATGGCCGAAAAGCATCTTTTACGTGAAATTGAATTAGTTGAAAAAATTTCGAAGCAAAAGTCCTATTTTTTGTATTGTCTTGAGTCGGGAAAATGTGCCAACGTATCACGAATTTTAACACGTCCCAGTAAAAATGTTTTACTATTAGAGACAAAAATGATGGATCTTTATCACTGTCCATGGCAACTTTGGAATAATTGGCGTTCACAGGCAGACTTTTCCGAGTCAATTAAGTTGGTACTTGAACTTACAAACGAAATCCCCGAAGAGGAAGTCATTTTGAGATGGCTTGGAGAACCAATTCAATGTATCATCATCCCAGTTGAGTTATTTTTTTACAAGGAATGGTATCCGGAATTAGATGAAGCACATATCAAACTGTTGAAGCGCTTCATTGAAGTCGGAGTTTGTGATTTGATGTTAAAAGTACGTGACACAACTGAAATTGACTTATTTTCGTATCAAGATTCCTTGCTTTATTATGTCAATGAATACCAACGAGTACCACAATTCAATTTTGATCAACTCGGAATACCGTTGCAGCCGTTATATGAGAGCTTGAATAATCGCACATATGAGATATTTGAATTGGATCCGAAGAAATATTACTTGTATCAAATGGCGATTGAAAATGCTTTGAAAGATATAATTTCTGATGAGGATTCGATGAAGAAAAAGGCTGTGATCATGATTCTTGGCGCAGGGAGAGGACCTTTAGTTAGAGCTGCATTGAATGCGGCATTCAATACAAAACGAAAAATTAAAGTTTACATTGTTGAAAAGAATCCCAATGCGATTATTACACTCAATGCATTGAAGAATGAAATTTGGACAAAAAATGATATCACAATTTTCGCCAAGGATATGAGATTTTTTGAGCCACCTGAGAAAGCGGACATTCTTGTATCGGAATTACTTGGCTCCTTTGCATGCAATGAATTGTCCCCTGAATGTCTTGATGGTGTCCAAAAACACCTCAAACCAGACGGAATTTCAATTCCATCCAAATACACATCATACGTCAATCCGGTCATGTCAAGCAAATTGTATCAGAGAAACCGTGCACGTGATCGCATTCCAAATCCAATTGACAAGTTCAAGCAAACCCATTCAAATTTTGAGTGCTCTTATGTTGTATGTCCAAAATCAATTTATCACATTGACGAGCCAAAACCCCTCTTCACATTTGTACATCCAAATCATGATCCAGTCATTGACAATACCCGCTACAAAGCACTTCAATTCAAAGCAAAATTGGATACAGTGCTGCATGGTTTCATCGGATATTTTGACGCAGTTTTGTACAAAGATGTTTTTATCAGTATTCATCCATTTACCCATACGATGGGTATGTTTTCATGGCACAACTTTTATCTGCCACTTATGGAACCGCAGCAGATCAAAGGGGGAGAGGTGATTGAAGCGAATTTCTGGCGATGTTCATCCCCATTCAAGGTTTGGTATGAGTGGTCGGTGTCGAAACCTAATAAGACTCACATTCATAATTTGAGAGGTGACAGTTGTCCTATTTATAAGTAATTTTAAGTTTTTGATTGTTTTTATAATGTACTTTTTTTACAATTAATTGACTTTGAATGAATGTTAAAATAAATAATTTACAAGTAAATGAAATAACGACCAAAAACTGTCTGAAATAGAGAAAATGTGAACTTTGTGGGCACTTTTGCCACCTGTTCGTCGGTCCGTCCGTCCATTCGTCTGCCAAATTCAAAATGGTGGAGTTTTGCAAAATGGCCGACATTTCCTTAATGACGAAGAACCTTCGAGTCGTGTAAAAAACGCGGGCCGTGAAATTTAGGGCACAGCGCTGTACGTCCTTCAGTTTGAAGACCCAGAACTGCGATCTCTGAAAATGTGCTTATATGTATTATTTTCAAATACGTTCAAATTTGTATCAAATTCAAAATTTGCCCGCTTTTACCATAGATTTTTGTAGGATTCTTATGAGCCATGCTGTCACTGAAGACGTTTTTTCATACAGAACATTTTTTTACAGACAAATTCATTTAATTTAAGAAAAAAAAATAATGTATAAATTAATAGCATCAAAAAACGTAATTTATTCAATTTAAATCATTTACAAATAAATTCTCCTTTCACCTCGCTTGGTAAATTTCAATTTGCACACGGGACAATTTATCATCTTCCGACACTTCATACTTTCAAGGCAAATTTTACACAAAACATGTCCACAGCTAATTGAGATTGGTACTGTCTCATCGAAGGTCGTCAGGCACACCGGACATTTATAACGATTTCGATCTCCATCACCTTGCGATAAATTTTGAATGGTATATTTTGCAGCGTATGGACCGAACATTATTTCATCGTCATCTTCAGTTTCAGACTCAGTCGTATCTAAAGTTTCAATGATTTCTTCTTCATCATCATCCTCACTTACTTCATTTTCATGGTCAGCTACATCTTCAGGCTCATCATCGGACGACGACGAAGACATCACATCGTCTGTTTCCATTTCCGTGTCACTCTCTGTTGTGGTGCCATCATTATTTTCTGATGGATTTTCATTGAAATTAAATGACATTTTTAAATGAAATTTAGTCCGAAAATTTTACAATTCATACAAAATATAAGATAATTTACAATGAGTATGACATTTATTTCCACGGTTTCTTGTTTAATGATTTTCCTTTTAACCCTTGCAACGTCTAACTACCTGTTAAAAGTCACGAAAAAAAATAAAAGTAAATTTTTTTCATTTATGCTTATGATTTTTTCACTAAGCCGTCCCAAAAGGGTTATTTTCAAGATTGCCGATTTTTTTATAAATTTCCGAATATTTTCAAGACTGTCGATTTTTTAAAAATTTCCGAATTTTTTTCAAAATGGCGAAATCTATAAATAAAAATGCGCTTGTGTTTATGGTTCACGATTACGTTCTTCATTTTTTCCCACTTAAAATATATTAAAAAAAAATTACAATTATCAGACTATTAAATTTTTTATGATCCAAAACAAAAATCTAATATTCGTTAGTCTTTAATCACACTTTAGAGTCAAAAGTCATAAAAAAATGAGACGATTTCATTTCATTCTTATTTTCGCTGTATTTCAATTCATCGAAGCTGCAAGTCAAAAAACCTTCATTGGAACAACTGTAATCGACTCACTCAAAGATGGATTTGAAACGTTGTACAAATACGAGGAAACTCTCATATCACACAAACTTTTTGAAGATTTTCACTTAAAATCAAATAAATCATGTAACGTCTTTGTGCGACATCCCCTCATCCATCGTTCAAGCGATCCACCAAAATTTCTGATGTACATCGAAAATCCGTTCATTGAAAACGAGCCTTTATCAAATGAATTCATTTCAACATTACATTTCCCTGTCATTGCAGTACTCAAAGGTAACAATTTCACAATCGAAGACATTTTCATATCGGAATCTGACACAGAGGCCTCACTTTCATGAAAATATTCCATTCTGAAGATGCTCGAAGGGAATTTATCGAACACAATTCATGAAATGGCAGAAATAAAATCAAAGTCGATTATTGAAAACGAATTGGAGCCATTTTTAGTTGATACAGTTAAAAGTGACACGCCATTCGGCAGTTGCCGGTTAAAGTGCTTCTTTAATGATGACCTTGAAAATCAAATAGTTGTGGGATATGTGGCTGAAAAAGTTAATTGCAGTGGAACGATGAGGAAGGAAATTTCACGAGTTTTAAATGAATTTGGAATTGAATCTATTGAAGAGACTAGACTAGAATACGGATCGTTCTTCGATAAGGACACACATCAGTTGATGCGATCAGTGTTGTCAATTAAAGGAAATACAAATTATCATGGTGACAGAATTTGGTTTCGATATGCAAAGGAGTTGAAATTTAATGAATACCGTGAAGTCGTGGATGAAGCTAAAATTACAAAATTATATGAATTTAAATGAAAAATTTCAAATTTTAATGTTTATTCAATAGAAAAACCATCAAAATAATCAAATGTCGTCAGTGCAATAAAATTTTAATACAAATATTTTACTTGAATCTCAGCCAAAAAAAAATTAAATTAAATTAAATTTAATCATATAGCATCTAATTGATATCTAATTATTATTCATTACTTTGTATCATTATAAAAAAAAATATTATTATTAATGAGCAAACACACGCTCTTCACAACATAAGTGTTCGTAGGCGCAAATTTTCCCTATCTATGCCCTATCTTGAAACGCAAACTAAGGCAATTGTTTACCTTAGAAATAATAATTAATGAAAAAAAAATATTTTTCTCTTTTTAAAATTTATCAATGTACATTTTACACACTCAAAGGTGCCAGTGCCGCCTATATAAAAATTCAAAATTTAATTATTCTCTCTCTTTTTTTTTATTTTATTTTCTCTGTTTAAATTATTCATTCATTAATAAAAAAGTATCATAAAAAATTGTGTAATTTTCTGCTCATCGATACAAATTTATTAAATTTTTTTTTGATATTTTATTTAAATTATTCACACACGACACAACAAAAAATTTAATATTAATAAATAAAGTCTCTTAGTCTTTTGTTAGCAGTCGCGATGCATTCAAGTCCGATCGTGTGCTAAATAAATTTCATATTTCGGTTAAGTTTATTGGTCATCGTCATTAAATTAACATCAACATCATCATCGTTAATATACACAACAAAAAATACAAAAAAAATGCATAATAATTATTCTTATTATTATTGGCATTTTACTTTTTGTCAATATTTTTAACGAATGAGCCAAGTTTAGTTGCTCTCGCGCTTTCATTCGATAATGTCATAAAATATTTTGTGTAATGTAAGAATTTTATTTTTTTATTATTTATTTACTCGCTTCATCATATCTCGATTATTACAAGTAAAAAAAAAATGTTATTATTATTTATAATCAATTTTTTCAGTGTGTTCAGTTCAAATATTTTTTATTGTGTTTACTTTAAAATTCACATAATTTGTATTACAGTTCCAGACTGAACTAAATTTAATCTAATTTTATGGAGTTCAGTACTTTTTAAATTGTGTGTGATACATGGATTTTAAATTTTAAAAGGGTTTTGAATTGAAATGATTTTTAATATCATTAAATTATAATGAATTTAATTAAAAGAAATGATTCAAAATCTGAAATTATTACGACAAAAATGAAAGTGAATTTAAAGATCCTGTCATTTAAAGTCATCAAAAGAGTTTTGTTTTTAAGTTTTATTAAGGCGTTCCTAAGTCACATTAGAAAACAAATATATAGAACGTGATCAAGAAGGAAGTGAACGAGCGCATTTCAATGGAACGAATTCTCGTCAGACGGATACTCTTAAAAAATTGTAGAGTAGCTGCAAGCCTTTGTATACAAACTTCCTATTCAAGAGCTCAATATAAGGTGACCAAGACAGACAGATGGACGGACAACAGGAGTTTTCAAATTTTACTCTTTAGACGCACTTTGGACACGGTTTCCAAGAATTTTGATTCCTCTCTTAGTTACTTCTTACTTCTCCGACGCTACGTTCATTTTTTAGACTGCGCCTGTTGAAGAATGCCTTTCCAAGATTTTCTATCTTGCACTTGCTGTTTCCAGTTTTGTACCCGTAATGATTGCAGGTCTTTTTGGAAGTCATCGATTTACCTTCCCTTGACGCGTCCAACACCAGGCATTCAGGATTTTTTCATAATAGCGCAGCTGGGGCTCTGTCAGGGTCTATCCGTGCCAAATCAGCGTCCTATCGAAGTCTCATGAATGACTTTTATAGTTGCAAATATGTTTAGATAGATTCAGGGGGTGAGCAATTTTTCCTACTAAAGCTATTTTGAGTGCAGCATCACATTTATCGAATCGACTAGGTTCTGTTTCACTGTCCATTCAGTGTCTGTGCGTTGAGAAAATGTTTCCTAAGAGCACAACTTGGTTCCTGTTTTAATTCAAAAGTTATTTGTCATGTACCTGGCAACCCTTAATTATTAAGGGTATAAAAGAATCGTCATTCGTTTCACACCCTCTCTTTTCGATATTGGCTATTGGCAAGTATACAACAGCAATCTTCTTTTGATGGTAGTACTTTCATGATAGACTTCAGTTTATTTGATCAATGAAACAGAAAGCTAATCAAATTGATGTTTGATGAAATTTCCTATGAATTAAAATAAAAGTTTTTTCGCGACGCCTTGAAAAATTTCCCTCAAAATTTCCCTTAAAATTTCCCCTTCTTGATTTGACCGTATCTAGTCTTTCGTTTCTACTATCTTTCTTTTTTTAGTGCATTGTCCGCCGTCACTTCGTAAGTCCGGATTTCCGTGGGTCCGTTTGTCTGGTCCATCCAATACTCCGGCATGGTCCATCGAAGGGAGGTTGGGTTTTTTGAGATTGGGCTCCAGATCCTAAAAACGATGAAAAGCCCAAATTTTGCAAAAATGAAAGTTTATTTTAATTTAATATTTCAGTTAAAATTCCATGAAAATTTTTCGTATCAATTTAAATTGAAAAAAATTTCAAGATATTTTGGCATAATTTGAATGAGGAAATTTGAGAAAAATTTGAGGGAAATTTTTTAAGGTGACGCCTTGCAAATTTTTAGGGATTTAATCTTATACATCGGAAACTTCAACACGGTCCTTACAATTTTTCATTTTGCTTATCATAGCAGAAATATTTCTTTCAACAGATTTGCACACCACATTTTTGTACTTCTTTAATGAATTGATCGTGGTCGGCATGATATTCCAGGAAAAAATGAGATCTATGATCGAGCTCCTCAATTTAAAATTTTGTATTACGTTCACTTCAATGTAATCTTCAATTTCATATGAAGTGCAATCACATTAAAAAATCATACGAATTCCAACATTGGCATCCATTGATATAATTCATTAAAATACAATAAACTGATTCGATATGCATCTCATATTCTTTTGTCCAAGTTAACATTAAACTCATGAATATGAACATTTTTTCAATGTAACACTTTCATATTATATCACACAAGCATACTTTTATTTTTTTTCAATTAACATTTTTTTCAGACAATTTTCTTAGATTACAAATTGTAACGTAAAATAATGTAATAACGTAAAATAATGTAATAATAATAATATTACAACAACAAGAACAACAACAAAGGACCAACCAATAGAAGTGAAAATAAAATAAAAGTAAAATATAAAATAAATAACGTAGAAATAATAATAATATTAATAATGAAGATATTGATGATGATTGCGTGCGAAATAAATTTAACGACTTATTGAAATGAAATTCAATTAAAATTACATTCAAGTGTGTGCTTCACATTTATCAAGTGAGACAAAAAAAAAGGGACAAATTATTTTTTCAACTGAGTCATTTTTGTGTGAATTGTCAATGGAATCGGATCTGAAGCCAAATTGAATGGAAATTAAATGGAATAAATTTAATTAATTCTAAGAAAAAAAAAATTAAAAAAGGTGTGAAAAAAAGAGAAATTGGGAAATAAAAGCTCAAAAAATTTCAATATTGATTGAAGCAGTATTAAATTTGAATTGAAATGAAAAGCATGGCGGGGAAAAGTGAAGGTAAAATTTTTCAACTCAATATTTTAACTATTTTAATAGAAAAACTTCAATTTAACAGTCGATATCACATCAGATGTCGTAGGGAAATATTTAAAACACCATCCAGAATTTCTCGAGCACTTCCTAATCGAAAATGTTGGTTTAGAGGAGCTCCAAAAATGGGTGATACGACGATTGGGAGGTCGAAAAGAAATTGAAAGCAATCCAGATAAAAGTAATATTAAAAATATTGAAAAGTGAGCTCAATTTTACATTTTCATTTTCATATAACAGTAAATTTCAATGAATTTTTTTCCCAGAATGCACCAAAAACCGTATTGTGTGTACTCCGATAAGCGTCAAATGTTGGAAGAACTATCACAATCAATTCGGTTACATTCAAAAGGTAAACACGTGTTATGGGAGCTCATTGCATGCATTTCAACTGCCGTGGGTGCCGATGGATTTCGTCTGTATCTCAACGAAGATCAACCTGACAACTTGCTTTTATCACTTTACGTCGGTGAAAAGCACGGAAAGTCTGTAATTGAGACAGTTGATCGTAAATCCGCCACAATCGCATATTATGTCGCTGAAACACGAACTCCCGTCAGATTATCCATTGACGATAAAGATTCGAGATTTCCCGATGGATTGCCAGCCAAAAGTGAAATGGCCCATTTGATGTGTCAGGCGGTGCAACATCCGGACGGAAAATTAGTTGGCGTTGTTGAATTTTGGCGCAGGAAATGTACGTGGAAATTTTTCGAGCAAGAAGAAGAGCTCGTTTACAGTTATTTGGTGTGGGGTGGTGTGGCCTTGCATTATGCCGATTGTTTTACGACAATGGAAAAACAAAAAAAGTTGAATGATTTCCTGTTAATTGTCGTGAGATCGATGTTTCAAGATATGGTTAGCATGGACACATTGATGATGAAAATTATGAATTTTGCTCAACGACTTGTCAATGCCGATCGTGCTTCGTTATTTTTGGTCGATACAAAAAAAGAGGAAGTCTATGCCACGTTATTTGACATTGGAGCTCCGAATAACGAAAAAACGACTCTTGATTCCGAAGTGAATGGAAAACACCAAGAAATTCGCTTCCCAATCGGAACAGGAATCGCAGGATACGTGGCCGAAACAGGCGAAGTCGTTAATGTTCCAAATGCATACAAGGACAAGCGGTTTAATGATTCAATTGATAAAATTACTGGATATAAAACTGAATCAATTCTTTGCATGCCAATTTTTATTAGAGACACCGTAATTGGGGTCGTACAAATGGTCAATAAAAAATCGGGGTATTTTACAACAGAAGACGAGGAAGCATTCGAAACATTTGCAGTTTATTGTGGGCTAGCGCTGCATCACGCCAAACTATTTGATAAAATCAAAAAATCAGAACACAAATATAAAGTAGCACTAGAAGTTCTCAGTTATCACAATTCATGTACCGAGGACGAGGTGAATCGATGCATGGAAATGGATATCAAAAAAGCCGTTGACAATATCGATGATTTCTATTTTTGTCCGTATGTCTTATCAGATTTCGAGAAAGCTGCACACACCGTTTACATGTTCATAGACCTTTTTGGATTGGAAAATTTCGATAAAACCACCATAATTAGATTTACGCTGACAGTCAAGAAAAATTACAGGAGGGTGCCTTACCATAATTGGGGGTAAATTTGAATTTACTTGTAAATAATAAAAAAAAATGAAATTCCAATTAATTTCATTGCATAGCCACGGCTTTTCAGTTGCCAATACAATGTACACCATCATAAAAAAAGCTCCGGAAATATTTCGTCCGAATGAGGTGAGTGCGCCTGGTATTTTGTAATGAAAAATAAAAATTCACCTTACATTTATTTTATATGAAATTTAGAGATTAGCTCTTTTCGTTGGCTGTTTATGTCACGACTTGGATCACAGGTAAAATTACAAAATACATGAATTGTATGTAACTCATTTAAATGAAATGTCCTTTGTCTCAGGGGAAAAACGAACAAATTCCTGCTTGACACGGAATCACCACTAGCTGCAATTTACAGTACATCGACCATGGAACACCATCATTTCAATCAAACTGTCACGATTTTACAGCAGGTAATACTATTAAATGGAGGGTAAAAGGTAAATTTTTGTTAAAATTCGTTTTTTCCACAGGAAGGACACAATATTTTTAATAAATTGACGAGTGCCGAATACAAACAAGTCCTTGGCATGGTCAAACATTGCATTTTAGCGACAGATTTAGCATTATTTTTCCCAAATAAGAACCAATTAGAAGCAATGATAGATAATCAGACATTTTCATGGAGCAAACTTGAACACCGATTACTTATATCAGCCATTTCCATGACATCAGCTGGTAAGTTTTCGATGAACCTTTAATTTTTGTACACCAAAATTATCAATTTCATATAAAAATAGACCTTTCGGCATCGGCAAAACCATGGGAAATCCAAGAAAAAACAGTCAAAGTAATTTTCGAGGAATTTTACATTCAAGGTGATGCCGAAAAAGCAGCAGGACGAAAACCGATTCCAATGATGGATCGAGATCGAGCCGATTATCAAGCATCATGTCAAGTTGATTTCATTAAAGGGATTTGCATTCCTTGTTACAAACTTCTCAATCGATTGATACCCGAAACTGAGCCACTCCTGGAAAAGTGTCAAGAAAATCTACAAACATGGGAGACAATTATGGTAGACAAAAGTGTTTAGCATTTTTAGAATAGTCACATATTTTTTATTGTAATTGAGTATGTTCTCAGATTTGCAACTAATTTTAGGCTTAACCATATTTTTTTACAGGACTGTTATAGAAAATTGGAACAAACAGTGCCCATGTTGAAGGACTACGTGCGACAGAATAAAATTAAATTGTAAGAAAATGTGTGTCAATGTTGTTTACTTGAAAAAAAAATACTTGAATTGTACTAAATGTGTCCAAAAAAACAAAAATAAACGATATTTCAATAAAGAGATGTCCTTAACATGAATTTTGAGTTTCAATTAAATTGCATGTCAAATTCTCTCATTTTGATCTAAATGTGATATGAAGCGGAGTCCTTAAAAGAGGGTTAGTTGGTCATTGCACTCACAATATTTATTTATGGATCGATTTATTTTTGTTTGTGACATGATAAATGATAATAAAATGTTTACATAAAACGAAATAATAATTGGTTTTTTCACTGTCTTTATTGTTTTCTTGTCCTAGCTTAGGCAATTTTTTGTGTCATTATCATTTTTGATATTATGAAATATAAATATTTAAGTAAATGGCAGCTAATCATTGAAAGAATCAAGGCTAAGAATGATTTATGAAGGCTGTTGATAATCAATGGACATTCAATTAAAAAATAAAAAATGCAAAACGCGATCGGGAACTATATGAACGAGCGCATTTCCAATTTTTGAAATTTTCTGGGTTTTTGAAAAATTCTCTGGATTTGAAATTTCTGCAATTTTTGAAATCATCTTGGTTTCTAAAAATTTCCGTGGATTTGAAATTTCTGCAATTTTTGAAATTTTCTGGGTTTCTGAAAAATTCTGTTAATTTGAAATTTCTGCAATTTTCGGGGTTTCTAAAAAATTCCGTGGATTTGAAATTTCTGCAATTTTCTGGGTTTCTAAAAAATTCCGTAGATTTGAAATTTCTGCAATTTTTTAAATTTTCTGGGTTTCTGAAAAATTCTGTGGATTTGAAATTTCTGCAATTTTCTGGGTTTCTAAAAAATTCCGTGGATTTGAAATTTCTGCAATTTTTTAAATTTTCTGGGTTTCTGAAAAATTCTGTGGATTTAAAATTTCTGCAATTTTTAAAATTTTCTGGGTTTCTGAAAAATTCTGTGGATTTGAAATTTGTGCAATTTTCTGGGTTTCTAAAAAGTTCTGTGGATTTGAAATTTCTGCAATTTTTTAAATTTTCTGGGTTTCTGAAAAATTCTGTGGATTTAAAATTTCTGCAATTTTTAAAATTTTCTGGGTTTCTGAAAAATTCTGTAGATTTGAAATTTCTACAATTTTCTGGGTTTCTAAAAAATTCCGTGGATTTGAAATGTCTGCAATTTTGGAAATTTTCTGGGTTTCTGAAAAATTCTGTGGATTTGAAATTTCTGCAATTTTCTGGGTTTCTAAAAAATTCCGTCGATTTGAAATTTCTGCAATTTTTTAAATTTTCTGGGTTTCTGCAAAGGTGGGTAAATTTAAAAAATGTCTGTGATTTTTAGGATTTTTTTTAATTTTTCGATTTTCAAGGTTTTCGGGATTTTTTTTAAATTTCAATGGTTTTAAACGAATCTTGCTAATTTTGATGATTATTTGCAGTTTTAGAAAATCCCACGATTTTTTAAGGTTTTGAAAAATTCAACGGGTTTCGTCGTTTTTGGCAAATTTTGGAAATTTATGATTAAAAATTTCTCAATTTTGAAAAACAATTTTCTCTGATTTTTTCAAAATTAGTTTTGAGATTTTAGGTTTTGTAAATATCTACGGTTTTCGGCAATTTCAGAAATTTATGGAGTTGTTAACAATTCTTCGATTTTCGAAAAATGTTGTACATTTCTGCAGTTTTTGAAAATTATGTAATTCTTGGGTTTCTTTAAAGATTTGCCAATTTCCAAGGTTTTAAAAGATTTCACGGTTTTCGACGATTTTGGAGAGATTTTGAAAATTTTTAGGGTTATCAAAAGATTCTCGTTTTGAAAAATTTTGTATTTTTCCGATATTTTTAACATTCCGAGATTTCAGAAGTTTTTTGAAAGTTTCATGATTTTCTAAATTTTTCAAAAAAATATTATGGTTTTCGATGATTTTTGAAAATTTCTCCATTTTAAGTTTGACCATTAAATTAACCAAAACAGACAGACAAGCGCATTTTTTTTCAAATCAACAGAAAATCCTCTAAAAATTGATTTTATCACATTTTGTCTCCTGATATGTACTTAATTCCATTACAACATGCCATTTGTTTCACCATCGATTAAAATTTGATGTAATTAATTTTTTTTTTCAATGCATTTTACATTGAATTTAATTTAAATTGTCCTGGAATTTTCCGTTCAAGTTCATTTTCAAGGGAGTTCGTAAAGTAATTGGACGAAAAAATGTATGCCAATGATCCTGACAAAAAACCTGATTTGAAAGATAATTTCAAAGAAAATTTTGTCGATTTTTGTGGCAATTCTTCAATTCATGGCCTTAAATACATTGGAACTGAAAATAAAAACCGAAGGTATTTTTATTTTAATAATTTTAAATTATTTCAAGGTCAAGGCCACTTTTTTATTAAACTGGGCTTAGAATGACATGGATTGCCATATGTCTGGCACTTTTATGTGGATGCGGTGCTTTAATTCACACCGTCATTGGAAAATGGCGTGAAAGTCCGTTAATATTTGTGTTGGATCAAAAAATGACGCCAATTGATCAGATTCCATTTCCGGCAATCACTTATTGTCCTCAGCGCTTACCAAACATAAAAAGATTCAATTTTTCTCACTATTTACACAAATTCGCGACTGAAGATTTCACGTACATACCGAAATGGAATGTAACTGATGAAGAGTGAGTTTCAATTTACATTTAAAGAAACCAAAAGTCAAATTAAAATTAAAATTTTATTTCGATTAAAGGTTGATGAAATTCATGGCATTCAGTAAAATGTGCACTGATTCATTCCAAAAATACACATCGTTGTTTCAAGTAAAATTACATAAACTTTCTCATTTAACTGATCCAGAGTTGTATGAAATTTTCATGGAATATAATTTATCACCCCTCTTATCATTATATGAATGTAAGGGGCCTTGTAATGATGAATTTTTTAAATGTGGATTGCGATTCAGACAAATAATTCTTAAGGAAGGATTGTGTTACACATTCAATTTACAGCCGAATCATGAAATTTTCCAGGATAATGTTGAGGTTCCATTAGCGGAATATCCAAATATTGTACCTCCCGATGAAGAGCCGATGAAATCAAATTTTCTGAAGTTTTTTACGAATGAAAATGAAACAGAGATTTACCATGTCAAAAGTTATCGAGATCGATTTTATATAAATTCAAGGATGTTTAAAGACTTTGAAGACCCGACATGTGAACAAGAGCTTTTGATTTTCATTCACAATCCCGATGAAATTCCATGGGATCGAAGAACTGCTTACATTTTACCACAAAATGGCTTAAAGAGATTTGATCTTGCGGTCACGCCCTCCGTCACACAAACAAATTTCGATTTAAGGAATTCCTTTACCTCCAAAGAACGTGAATGCTATTTTGAAGGAGAACGCAAACTGAAATTCTTTAAAATTTACAATAAAAATAATTGTGAACTTGAATGCATGACAAACCTCACGACAAACGAAGCTCATGGAAATTGCACCATGTTCTGGAATCTAAGAATAAAGGGAATGAAAGCTTGTATTTTTTATTTGTACATCTTACAAAATCGTCTCGAACGAAGATCAACGATCGATGAAGAGCTCGAGAAATGCAATTGCTTGCCATCCTGCAATTCAGTGGAGTATAGTGTGAAAATATCGGGATCAGCAAAGGCACTTGAAACTTTTGATACATTCGATGAAGAGTTTTTCAAGACATTTGGACCACCGAATGGCGATAGTTATAATTTAGGAATACAGAAATCAGCATATCAAGCTAGATTATACTTGGCACAAAACAAAAGTTTTGGCTTTGAAATTCCCGTTCATGAGGCAATGCAAAATTTGGATTTTGATGAAATATATTTTGATGCCCTCAACTGGCGGACAATCGAAATTGAGATTCATTTTGAGAAATCCGAATTTATAGCAATGAGACGTCATTTGTCATACACATTTGCTGACTTTTTATCACAAATTGGAGGAATTATGGGATGTTTTCTGGGCATATCGATTTTTAGCATGATTGAAATTATTTATTTTTGGACTGTGAGGCTATTTGACAAGTATCGAAATGCAAGAGCTAAAAAGATGGTTGGGCTGAGTGAAGTTAAAGTTGATAAGAAAGCTAAAAAATATTTAACAGTTTTTCCAAAACAAAAAATTGAATATGGCAGATATTGAAATGACCAATTTATAAGTAGCAAGTAAGTAAATCTTCATTTTAGATGAGTGTGAAGTTAGCACATAGTTGATACATAAAAATTTGGAAACACAACTAGGAATTTCAGAACCTGGATCTTAGACCAGCTTTTAGTTCTTTAAAACCCCTTTTTATGGTTTTGGGGGCATTTCTAGTCGGTTTTAAAAAAATGCGAGTATTTTGAGAGCTGCTAACTTCACACTCATCATTTCACTCCATTTTGACAACATTTTCGAGTAAAAATTCTTTCAGGTTTCCAAATATTTTATACAAAAACTTCAAATTGTAATTTTTTAGTAAGTGTGCTCATTTCATGGAGTGTGTTTGAGTTTGTAAGCTTGACCAGCAAAAGTGACGCTTAATTTACAAAAGTAATCCAAGAATTGCTCAGTAGTGGCTTGATTTGAATCTGTAAATTTTAAATTTAGCTTTAATTTAATTACAAAATGCTTTCTCTTGGGTAAATTTTCACAATTAATCAATAAAAAAAAATTAATTGATGTAAATCTGCATTAATGTAATGAAATTTAACCGCATTATTGTGTGGACTCACCTTGATTTAATTGAATTAGAACGAAATTTGTCACCGAACCAAAATGTATCCCTTGAACAGAAAACTTAATAAAAGAGTTTTTCTCGGACAAAATCCCAATTCATTTGAATCCGAAAATGTTCGGCAAAATAATCTTGAAAATGAAATTCAATTGAAAGAACAATTGGAAGAGCACTTTGTCGAATTTTGTCACACTTCATCAATTCATGGACTAAGATATGTTGCAACACCACGGAAGCATGAAAGGTATTTTTTTGGGTTTTCTTTTGATTTTGTATTATTGTAAATTTTATTCATATCTGTGTTCCCGACTAAACAATCCGACTGTTGTGTATCTATACTGTAAGGGATAAAACACTTACAGTATGTTAGCTGGGAAAAACGTCAATTATTTATCTTATTTTCTGAAACGTGTAAATGAACGGACGCATTTGCCCGAGATCAGCATTTTTTAATAAAAGATTTGAACTAATAATGAACCTTGGTTTCTTGGAGTAATAAACCTCACAATACATATATTCAGTCGGTATTTTTTTGACGAAATTTACAATAAATTAATTTTTTATCTCCTTCAAACACCTCAGAGTACCATGGATTGTTGTCTGTCTAGCACTTTTGTGCGGGTGTGGTGTGTTAATTCACACTTTAGTCGGAAAATGGCAGGAAAGTCCACTAATTTTCATCTTAGATCAAAAGGCGACACCAATTGATCAGGTTTAAATTAGATTAACAGTTAAATTAAGTCCATTTGTAAATGTTTTGATTTTTTTTGTGTAGATTCCGTTTCCTGCTGTTACATTTTGTCCTCAACGATTGCCCAATGCCAATAAATTCAATTACACTAAAATTCTCAATAGGTTCATGAATGACATTGAATTTAATGTTACTGAAAACGAGTAAGTTTCATTTATTTGAAGTAAGGCCGCGACAAAAAGGTCAACGATGACGAAAACTTTCGATCTGCATTTGTTGCGGCGTTAAAAGGTGCATAACTAATTTATTTTTTTTTTTATTTTGATAGATATAAGACATTTGTAGCTTATAACAGAATTTGTGCGCGAGCTTTACTTCGTTTCTTGTGGGCTGTAGACCGAATTATAGAAGAATTTCCTGCTTACAACGACTCAGAACTTAACGCTATATTTGAAGAAAACGTTTTATCAAATTTCTTAACAATGCCCGACTGCATTGGAGTGATCCCTGAATTCGAATGGTTTACATGTGCACAACGTTTCAGGAAAATATTTTTAAAAGAAGGGTTATGTTACACATTCAATCTGCTTCCGAAAAATGAGATTTTTCGGGATGGTGTGATTTTTCCTATAGCAGATAGTCCCGAAATTTTAGAGCCAAGTGATGAACCAATGAAAACAAATTTTAGGTCCTTTTTTGTAGTTGGTAATCATACAGCACCTAATCAGATATATCACGTTAATAGTAATCGTGATGGATTGTTACTCAGCACATTTATATATGAAGAATTTAATGATCCTTTATGTAATCTTGAGCTCTTAGTTTATATTCATAATCCAGATGAAATTCCTTGGGACCAAAAGAGAACTGCTTATGTAATACCACAAAATAGTAACAAAAAAATTACGCTTTCCGTAACCCCCTCCGTTACTCAAACAAATGCCGATTTACGACATGCCTTCACTGTCGAAGAACGTGATTGCTATTTTCAGGGTGAGCGTCAACTGAAATTCTTTAAAATATATAACAAAAATAATTGTGAGCTCGAGTGTCTTACAGACCTCATAGAAGTTAATACATCTTTCAATTGTTCTATGTTTTGGTTGCCACGATGGCAAGAGCAACATTTTTGTAACACTCTACGTTATATGGCTGAAATTTGGGGGGGCATTTTGTTTCACTTTGAAAAAATGCTGAAAAAATGTAAATGTTTGCCATTATGCAACACAGTCGAATATAGTGTTAAAGTGTTACAATCTTCAAAGTTATTGTTTCATTATGACGATTTTTCCAACTTTGATTATATTAAAAACAGGACCGACTTTTCACCGAATCATGATTTACATGGAAGATTATTTTTAATACAAAATAAAAATTATACCTTTGATATTCCTCTTGCGGAAGCACTAAAAAACTTTAATTATGATGACATTGATTTTGATTTTTTAAGCGGTAAACCGATAGAAATTGAAATTTATTATGAAAACCCTGATTTCATTGCAATGAGACGTCACTTGTCATACACGTTTGCTGACTTTGTATCACAAATTGGAGGAATTTTGGGATGTTTTCTGGGCATATCAATTTTTAGCATCATAGAAATTTTTTATTTTTTTACTCTTGGATTGTACACCAAGTACAAAAAATCAAAAACAACTCAAATTATTCGTCACAAGAAAGTTAAAGTTCAAAAACAAAGTATGAGGGTTTTAAGAGTTGCGCCAAGGCAGGGGCGGAATGAAAATTACTAACGGCCCTGGTATTATGATTTTCTTTAAAATTAACGCTAGACTTAACTTTTGCAAGACGATCGGCTGCAGCCTTCCTGGCACTTGCCAGATTGCTCGTATCGCCAATCCGCCACAGCTGAAATTAATTTCAAGTTTAAAGATTTTACAAAGCTAGAGGTGATTTTTGAAAATATTTTACATTCAACTAATTTTGAGCTTACTTATGAACAACTTACATAATTAAGGCTTTCAAACAAAATGTAATTTTTGATATAAACAATCCATTTAATGAATATTTTTACATTATTAAATAAATTTCTAAAATCTAATTTAATAATAAAAACTAATCTACATTTATCAACTTTATTCTCATGAGATTAAACAACATTTTTATCATTAAAACACTCATAACTGTTCATATCATATAATTTTAATTGAAATTTTAACTTCTCTTAAATTCTATCAATAAATTAAATTTAAATCAATATCAAATCCTGTTCTGTTTCTATTTCTACTTTTGAGATCACTATTTAATGACTTCATTTTCTGTTTGAATTTCTGATTCTGCTTGTTCTGGAATATTTATAGTCGTTTCATTGCTATCATCAACTTGAATTATTGTATTGTCATTTGTTGTTGTTGTTGTTACAGATTCTGAATAACTAAAAGGCTCTGTATTACATTCAGGGACAAAATTTTTTTGTCTTCTTTCTGAAATAACTTCAATGTCATGTTCATTCTCTAATCGTTGTTTTAGCGCTTGTATTGCAAACAATCTTGCTATTTCGTTATTTTTCCTTGCTTCCAATTTCTTTTTCTCTTTATAACTTTTTGTTGAACTACTGCGATGTAATTTCTTAGATTTAGAAGATTTGTTGTCAATTTCATTGTCATCTGTCTTTTGTTCGTTATCAGACTTTTCGGCATCGGTTGTGTGTTCTTCGGGAACAACTGGATCAATGCTGGATTGACATGAAAGAACTGGCGGTGGTTCAGAACACACTGAAATTTGACTTCTAAATTTTTGTTCGGGAGATGGTGATGCCTCTGCACTAACAGGGCATCTTGAGTCGGAACTGTGTTGTCGATGCATTTTGTTACTTCGTCGATGTGAGGGTGAGTCTGAGAGGGCAGAACTGCGTCGTCGTTGTCCATGATATTTGTGAACGCCTGTCAATTCATCTTCAATTGGTTTCTGTCGACTCAAAACATGGCGTTTCGCTGTATCAGATCTCCTTGGTTTCATTCTCTGATTTCGATAAACTTCTTGATCATTGATAACGAGTGGTGTGAGATCAAATTTCACTGATCCTTGTGGACTACTTGTCATTGAATCCTTACGACATCCAAACACGCCAGACTCGTCAAATGAAATCGCTGTTTTGTGCATTTTCATCATTGTCGATGGACGCAGGAAGTTATCACGAGTTGATCTCTGCACTAAACTGTTACTGGGCCGTGATCGACGACGACTACGACGATGATGCTTTTCAGCTAAATATTCGGCCATACAATGCTCGATGATTGGTGAATGATCCCGGGAATTTTCACTATGGACAGCTTGAAATATGTTAGGTACTGAATCACTTTTTGACATGCGTCGCATTGGCACAGGTTTTGGGGAACTAAAAATCCATCCAAGGGACGTTTAAAGGTAGTGTGGATTTACAATCAGGAACAAATTACAAAAAAAAATAAATAAAAATGTGATTTAGTTTCAATTTAACATTAAGGAAATTCTAAAAACAAATATCTATGGTCATTGTGAATGAAAATTATTTTATTTTAAGTAACGCTGAACATTGAACACAGATCTACTTTAAAAAAATTAAAAAAAACTCATGCAAACCTGTACGGTTTTTAGCTAAGATAAGCAGACAGTGAGCTTTGATAGATCTTAGAAGGATATTTTTAGGCTAAATTTTAGTAAAAGTTTGTTAGCGCTCACATCTAAAAGTTTTACATTACCTTACGAGACTGAGCTCCGTGTTTTATTTCCTTTAAATTTTTAGACAGGTTTTATTTGGAAAAATACACTTTAAAAGATAAATAAAGTACACTTAGAAACACTTAACGTTCGGAAAAATTATATAAAATACATTTTTGGTATGCATTCCAAACAAAAATTAGATAAATTATAATGATAAAACATCAATTTCATTCAAATTGGGTTTTCCAGGTTACATTTTTTGATTAAATTTGTTTTTGTGGTATAAAAAAACGATCAATTTCGAATAAAATTGTAAAATCTTACCCAAAATTTTTCGAAAAATGTATCAAAGCTGCTGTCTGTGCCCTACGTTCAGCTAATGCCTCTGCTGGTGATGCCCTGAATACTCCAAGTTGTTGCTCCCACTGTGCTTTTGTCATACCTATGAGAAATTTAAAATAAAATTTAATTTCAACTCAAATTGAACTAAAATTATCATACTTTTCCCTCTTCTAACAGGTTGTGTCCCTGTCTTGCTACTATTCTGCCCGCCCACAACTAATCTCGCCGGCATTACTTTCGCTGCCGAATCCCTCATTTCAAATGTAATTACACACGCTGCTACCACAATAAATCCACCAACACCCATAATTATGGGACCCAAATAGGACAAATTATTTAAATGTAATCCGCGGTTTTCATTTTTGAATCGAAATTGAGCGACAGTTCCATTGGCACGCAATTCATGGGCATGAGTGTTAGTGTAGTATCCAATTGTAGCCATTCCAGCACCAATGAACATGAGTGTGAGCTAAAAAAATTTTTTTTTTTTAAATTGTATTAGGTAGGAGGAAATTAAATTACTTACTCCAATTGTTAGTGCACGACAAGCATGAACTAGACACTTTCCACTCATTTTCCCTTTGACCACTTGAACATTGAATGTTGCTCCACTTAATATTAAAAGAAAAATAACATAAAATAAAATTTAATTGAATGTTTTCAATGAACAGATGATACTAACATTAAATACGTATTTTCTGATTCAGATAAGTATTGAAAAAGTAAAATGAAAACAATAACAAAAAATTTTTGTTTAAAGATAAATCTTTCAACGAGTCTGTACTTTTGTGTTTAAAAATAAATTTTTTAAAATAATATTTTCATTTCACCTTGTGGGATCGGCTTTCCTGATAGGGCCCATTGCCTCTCCTCGACGACTACTATGAGCCAATTTGGCGGGACGTCTGACAGGCATCTTACTCTAATTTCCTCTTAATTTTACCTTTAGTATGAATTTTCTCGTCTAATTAAAATTTATGATGATCAACGCACGTCTTTCACGTTTATTTTATTATTTATGTCTTAACATTATTTTTCTTAAACCCCTTTAATCCTCTTTATTTGTAAGACTGATGTGTTTCATATTTTTTTGTCTCTACTCTTGATTCAAGGTATTGCTCTTATGCTAAAGCTCTTATGTTTTGTATTTTATTATTAACATCATTATCCTTTTCAATTGTTTCAAATATTTTTTAAGTAAGTTCTCCTCTTTTATTGCTATTTCATTTCAATTTCTTGTTGTCTTTGTGCAATCACTCTGAGATATACTCTTCAACAGTATCTGAAAATAAAAAGGAAAAATACAGATAAAATAACAAAAAAAAATCATTATCATGTTAAGGAAACAAATGAAAAGAGAAAGTTTATTTATTATTTGTCTTCTTTCGGTTACTTATACGGACTTTTTGCTTATCAAAGTAAAAAAACACAAAAATGCTGTTTAAATAAATGAAATTTAAAGGGTGAAAAATAAATCAAATGAAAAAAAATTAAATAAGGAGATAAAGTTATTTTTATTCTGGTGAAAGCTGTTTCAATTGTTGCAGAAGAAAATTAATTTAATTTCTGAGAAGAGATAAAATGATAAAATCTATCAGCAATGGATTTAAAAGGAAAAAAATGAATTGAAGGATTTTGCTTAGCTTGTCTTTATTATTTTTTCTTGTATGGAATTTAACGAAAAAAAACAGTTAAGAGGAATTTTTTAAGAGAATTTTAACAGTTTGCTAAATTGTAGAAGGTAATCGTGAACGTTATAACCGTGCGCATTTATATGAATAGGAGCTGCGATGCTTTGTGAAAATTCAAATCAAAATTTATTATCTGGGGTTTTCTGTGCTTTTGCACTGTTTTCTGAAGTTTTTTTGCTATTGTGGGTTTTTGTGATTTTTGGGGTCTTTTCGTGATTTTTTGGATTGTTTTCGTGATGTTTGAAGATTTGTGCTTTCTGGGTTTTTTGTGCTTTCTGGGGCTTTGAAATTCTTTAAAATCCACGAAAATACGATTAAAACCAAAATTAAGGTGTAAGCAGGTTAAATTTGACAGCTCACATAAACTTTAAAAAATGTCTTTGCTCATATTATGATTATAAAACTTGATATGCTTTTTGATGATTATTGACTTGCATTTTTTTGAATCCTGAACTAAATTTTCCTATGACTGTTTTTATTTTTCCTCTAAGGTTAATCTCTAAATTAGGTACAAGCCCCATTGACTTTCATACATAGTAAGATTGGTAAGTAAATTTAAAAAGCTTGTTTTAATGTGGAGTACAGCATTTTTCTAATTTTCCAATTGAAGTCTGCTGAAAAGTTTTCTACACCATAGAAATGAGTTTGCAGAACTAACTGAAAGTTTGATTTAATTTTATAATTTTTTTTCAATTGATTGAACTCAACTTCATGTTCATTTGAAATTAAATTTTTGAAAGGTAAAGTTTCAATGTTTTCTTCAGTTGGTGGCAATTTTTATAGTTTTAAATTATTTTTTGCAAGTTTTTGAGAGTTTTCTTTGCAGTAGTTACATTTTTTGACGAGTCATCTGAAACTCTTGACTCATAAACTCGTTTCTTTGCTTGTGGTGGGACGTATTCATCTGAATCGCAAAAAAAATCCGAATGAGACAATTGTTTCATACATTCAAGGGCCTTTTGAGATGCTTGTCTTTTCCCTTTTTCATGTCCTCTGATTTAATTTGGTTTTGTGATTTGAATTGATGACACGACATTATTTTTGTAAGAGTCATATTTTATTGACAAATCATCATTAAGCAGCTTCTTTACTTGTAGACCGTCGACAATACCGGCCACAATTTTTGCTTCGGTCTTGCCTTCAGACACTTTTCGAACTACCTCTTTAGCATTTATATTTTCAGACAAATGCTTTTTCCACATCTAATTTAATATGTAATGGGGGCAAGATTACATTTTTTACTGGTATTATAGGATTACTTGGTTCGCTATGTTCACCTACAACAAATTTTGTTCTTAATGGCCATTTAGTGTTGTAATGGTCGACTTCACTCCTAGAATTGTATGTACCAAATATGCATGGAGATAATGGCTATCAATTTCAGAATTCAAATTTTTCTTATCACGGGTGATACGAGGTAATTTGACAGTTCTTTCTTTTAAAGATACTCATACAGAAACGTCAATATTTTTTATTTTAAAGCAATTCTGTCGAACTGTCAGTTGCCCGCCTGGATATTCCAAATCTCTATCATTACGAACATCAGAACGAACTGTTAGGCTCAAACGGGTAAAGTCCATAGATTAGCATTTCAAATTGACATTTACGGAAACTTGTCCATAGACTTACAAAGAAAGTAAGCAGATATTTCGAACTCTCATATTTTATTTTGACAATCTGGCAGTTCTTATTTATTTATTCTATAGAAACACAGATTGTCATTAAATTTTGCAGTTCGGAACATGAGCTCACTTTCTAAGTAAGTCAATAGACAAGAACTCATCTTGACATTTGAAAATTCCACATACAAAATTTTGAAGTTTCTGTAAACATCTAACGACAAATCGATCACAAAAGCGCATTTTCTGTCAATTAAATTCAAGAAAACGTTAAAACTGAACAAGTGAGTTAAAATTATTCATAAAATTCTGTAAATTTTTGCATATCAACGAAACAATTGAGACGAAAATTCATTTACAATGTAAATAGAAATTTTCACTTTATAATAAAAAACAAAAAAAAAGAAAATATCAGATTAAAATGACAAATTAATTTTAATCAAATATTCATTTATTCTGGTGGTATTTTGGCAAAAGCCCGTATTTTCTTTAAAAACCAAATTATAAATAATTTAAAAAAAAATATATACAAAATAACCATTCTCTTGTAATAAAATATTGACAAACACAATTAAAATTTAATTCAATTAAATTTTTAATGAGAGAGAGGACAATGACACATCTGACAAAAAGTCCTTCAATTTTAAACTTTTATCACATACCTGGCGTCTCCACTTGCGTATGTTATGAAAATTTCAATAAATTATGAATTACTTTAAATTTTAAGTACAAAATTTACATCGATATATCTTTTCTTTTATGTTTTCGTTATATGATGAATTTATACGTGCTTTTAATATCAATTTTTTATGTTATTTTATATTAAATTTTCATCATCACGCACATCTTAAATACGTGAAAATGAGTTAGATTAAAGATGATAAATAACGATGTTTTTATGTGACTTTAAAAGGAAATTTTCACTAAAATATCACTTTAATTCCATCAATAAATGTGATGAAATCGCATTATTTTGACTTTGATTGTCATAAATTGTCTTAGTGAAACTCCGTCTCGTTTGTTTTGTATTTAGCTTGTGTGAATAACCTGATTTCCTCTAATAATGTGTTACATTACATTTCAGCATATTGTATGAGATTATCTATGTATTATAATGAGTAGAAAATTTTCCTATTTTTTTGTTGCTTCTAAGGTTTTTTTTTTATCAATTTTCCATCGTAATTTTCGTGTCACAACCGAATTTGAATGATATTTTCAATGTATTTTGTGCTTTTAAATGATGAATTTCAATTTTATTTATATTGTTTATATGAAATTTTCTTATCAATTTTCCAAGTAAAAAAAAAATTTTAAGCGAAAATTGTTTTTCCAAGTTTTCAACTCAAAAATCTAAATCCAACTGAATTGAATACGAACCGAATACGAGGATATTTTGCATACCATACCATGAAAAACAGTGACGTCTTTTCATCTCACAGTTGTGTGTTATCAGAAGGCATTCGTTTCGGTTTTTTCCTTACCTTCCCAACTACATTTTTTTTTGAGTGATAACACGGTTTGTGTGAGATAAATCTAGCGTTTGACTGTATAAACACTGTTGAATTTGAGAATTTGAAGTGAGATTTGAAATGAGAGAGAAAATGAGCATCGTGTATCCTCATTTTATCCTGATTAACGAATAATGTGCTTTGAGTGTTAAATCATGGAATGTATGTAAAAAATTGTACTTATTTTATAAACAACAAAAAAAAAATAACATGAAAATAACAAAAAATAAACATGATGTCTGTTGCATTTCAATACTATTCGAGTTTTGTAATCTCCCGGGATGTAAATTTACATAATGTTGAGTCAACGTCTTTTGAAAAGAGGAAAATTTCCAGGATAATTATTCATATGAAATGTCATTAATATGATAAAAAAACATGAAATTTATTTTTAGAACTTACGATGAAGGAATGTACGAGTCACAATTTTTATTTTTAACTCTAATTATGTGTGTGCGTGTACTTGTCATAACACAGCCTCCCTTGAGTATTTTGCAACAGGTTCAATTTTATCACATTATCTGGAAATAGTAAGAGTATGCGCATTTACGAGTAGTATCGATTTAATACTTCAATACAAGGAGATTTGATTTTAATTTACTCTGTTTACTCTTTTCAGGTTTTTTTTCTGTGATGGATGAAATTTACTTTATTAAATTGAAGTTTGAATTATGAATGAGGTAAAGGATGGTAATGTAACCAAACCGCTATGAAAAGTGTCCTCCTTGATTTCATATTAATGTTCATACACATTAAAGAGTTTGAAATGACCAAAAATTTTACACGTTTTATCAAAATTCCAATTGAGCGCATTTCTGGATACTGTGTTAAAATTTCCTATGAATTGAAAAAAGTTCTTATGATTTTATAAAGCGTTAGTAATATTTCCCTTAAAATTTCCCATTTCTTAAGTTTGTAACTCTCCTTTAATTAAAAATAAACAACCTGGAAATAAGAGGAAATTTGAGGGGAAATTCTCTTATTCATAGAAAACTTCAACACTGTATCCGAAAATTTTCTTAACATGAAGATAAACTCAATGTGAAAATTTAAGGGAAAATTTTAAGGGAAATTTAGAAGAAGATTTCATAGGAACATTTTATAAGGAAATTCAACACGGTTTTTCGAATGATTTGAGAAAAAATAGAGTATTTTGAGCACTTTCGCCATTAAGTGTCAAAGGTCTAAGGATTTAAACCTGAAAAAAAAGAGAAAATTTAACGGGAAATTTTCTTAATTTATAGGAAACTTCAACACGGTATTCAAAAATTCGCTTATTATGAAGATAATTTTAACGAGGAAATTTAGGGGCAATTTTAAAGGAAATTTATGTTACGCGTCGCCTTAAAATTCTTAGGGCCTTTTTTTCAATTATGAGGAAAATTCAACACGGGTTTTCGAATGATTTGAGGAAAAATTAGAGTATTATGAGCACTTCAGCGCCATTCAGTGTCAAAAGTCTAAGGATTTAAACTTCGTATGGAATAAATTTATCCTCTTAACCGTCCGTATTCTGGTCAACCGTCAGCATTTTCTGTCTATATTACACTTGTACAATAAATTTGCATGAAAAACTTGTATTGAATTTTTTTTTTCTCAAAATCATTAAATTTTTTGTAAGGCAAAATGCAAATATCGACTCAAGTTAGACACATTTTTTTTTAAATTATTTTAAATTAAATTCAATTTTATTTAAAAATACATTGATCAAATAAAATATTAGTAAAAAATGGTATAATAAAATATAAAATTCATTTGGATAGATTTTCAGTGAGTATTCAAAACAATTCAAATATTTTTTTATTTAAATAAAAATTTTAATTTCAACAGCGAATCAATTAATTTTCATTGTCATGGAAACGAAAAAAATAAAAAATTCGTAACAATTTTTTTCCAGTGGAAGTGGAAGGTGGAAGATTTCTATTAAAATTTACCAGGGATTGAAAAAACTTTAACTTTTGCTTTTTACTTTTTAACTTTTTTGACTTTTACTGCAGTAAAAGCTAAAAAAGTTAAAAAAAAAGTTAAAAAGTCAAAAGTTAATTTTTTTTTAACTTTTTGTAAATTTAGCTTCATGATCAGAAAACATCAAAAATAATCAATTGACTTATATATTGAAAATTCCCTTTGCTAATTTGGGTTTTTTCTTGATAAAATTTATATGTGTTATACAATGTATTTTTTCCTATAACTAAAGTAAAAAAAAAATAACTTTTGCTTTTGCTGCAGCAAAAGTTAAAAAAAATAAAATTTTTAACTTTGACTGCAGTAAAAGTTAAAAAAAAATGAAAATTTAACTTTAACTTTTTTTCAATCCCTGAAATTTACTATGGGAATGGATTTTTTTTTGCACTTTAATCTTAATTTTATGTTTTTTTTTTCATAACATTTATGGATTTGTACAATTTCTAACATGAACTTGGCACTACATTTACTTTTAAAGACATTTTTTAAGTATTTTTAGTGATGTTAGTTTTAGATTTTGAGTATTATTTTTACAAGTAGCTTGAAAAGTGAAATTAATCAGACTTTGCACATAATTCAAATTGGGAGTTTTCATGAGACACTTTTCCCTTCAATTCGAGTATAAATAATTAAAAATTGCATAATAATGCACTGCAGCGGCAAGTACAACAAACAAATGCCAAATACTATGTGCAAATGGTATCAAACCATCTGCCTTAAAAAATACAATCCCTAAAATATAAATAAGTCCTCCTAATTTTAGTTCAGACATTCCGACAAATTCATGTCCATACAACATAATTACAACTGATGGTCCAAGTCCCATTATCACATAAAATACAGTTTCAAGTGTTTTGAATCGCTCATGATACAACTGTTGATACAAAATACCCATTGCAGCCAATATCCAAATTGCCCATTTGAAGACAAAACAAATGGTGGGATGAAGGGGATCGCCTAAGCTGAGCCAGGGATAATACGAGCCAGCAATGAAAATGTAAATCATTGCACGATCACATCGATGAAGGACATCCTTGACGGGAGTGTGACACATACAGTAGAAGGCACTGTGAAAACATGTTGAGACAGCAAAAAGCGATGAAAGGGATGTACCATAAATGATAGCAGCTAAAAATTGGGTACTCGTTTGGCTTCGGAAGAGAAGTTGCATTGCTGCATATATCGCTGGAATCACCCAAATTCCATGTGAAATTACATTGGCAATGTGCTCAATCTGAAAAAGAAAATTAACACATTGAAAATCACTGCAAATCATTAAATAGGGTGATGATCAAATAATAAATAAACATCTTTTATCAATATATTTTTTTTTTAATTTAATTAAATAATAATAAAAATGTCTTATCGACCAGATGTTCTTTTATAATTTTACTTGTGTCTTACTCGTTAACCGATAATAAAAATTTATTTTCGTACAAAGCAATTATATCACATAATAAAAATAATAAATTTGATAGGCAATTATCTTGATTGAGGCATTCACGCGATTTGATTTGCCACTATCGACTCAAATTATGTGTGTTAACAATTAGAAACATTGTACGAGGAATTTCGTGATGAGTCATTTACCGGCAAATACACATTTTTTTTTAAATTTAATTTAATTTTCACCTCAGTCGGCATGTAGGCCATTCCAGGTTGTGTCACTCGTTCATTTTTCCATTTGATATGTTTGAGGCGTTCCCATGGAATTGTCTTTAATTTCATCCGAATCCGGTTAAAGGTGTTGATATTTGTGATTGAGACACGTTTTCCTTCATCGTTGCTAGTCGTTGGTAGGGTTGTGAGTGAGTCTGAAGTTTTTCTAAGCGTGATGCCATCTTGGGCTGCTGTGAAATGAAATAAAAAATTATATTGATTAAATTTTTTGGTGTAGAACATTCTCAAATTATGTTTACGCACAGGTTGAACACACTGATTACAAATAATAAGCATGTAAAATATTTATCAAGGTCAATGTCAGACGATGTAGCACAAATAATTTCAAGCAATATAAAAAAAGGCACATGTATCTATAAATACTCATAATTTATGCTCTAGGTTTCAAGTTTGCACAATCTTGTTAGTAGCTTAATTTTAAAAATAGATTTATTTTTGTTATTATGCTACACAAATTCTATGTCAAATGCAATTTAATTGCCTATTTAAAATTTTTATGGTTTTTTTTTACATTTTTTAACTATTTCCTTAAATAATAACACAAATTAGAGCAAATTGAGTAGATAATTGTAAACATGATACGTAAGTGCAGGGTCAAAGATCATCTTGGTGTTATGCATTTCTCGTCAGAGTCAAGTCTTAAATGAAATTGATTAAAATTTATAAAATTTCATATCAATTAAAAGAGTTAAAAACGCTTTTTCTTGACTTTTTAATTCAACTTTTTTCATTTTTTTGTCGTTGCAATCAACGTAATTCACTTTAAGTAATCAAAACACTTATTTGAATTAGGATCAAGATACAGGAGCGGTTAATGAACTTACGATACAAAGTAAACAACAAGGACGGTGTAAGTTTGTTATTCAATTAAAAAAGACTATTTACATCTCCTTTAAACGAATTCTTACCTTGCATAGGGCAACTCATTAATGCACTAGCGTTTCAATATGAAATTATATTTATTTGATTCAATTTAAAACGAAACAAAATAATTTTTTATCTTATTATTTATTTAATTAAAAAAATAAACTGTGTGAGAGAAAAAAATCAGTCTTTGTCTGTTGAAGACAGAATCGAGACTGGTTCGGGCGACAATAAATTTTGTAATCAAAAGTGTCGCACAATAAATTTATGAGGGTGGCCAAAATTTATTTGGGAATTTTTGTCAATAAAAGAACAAAAACCCTTAGTCATAAGGACAACAAAATAGAAAATTTAAAAAATTAGAATTATGTAAATGGATTTCAATTCAAAAAACTCAAAACTTTTATTAAAACTTTGACCAAGATGATGTTTTAAGCTATTTTTGAACATTCAATTATTACTCTTTCGATATTCATTACAACTTGATACTCTACCATCAAAAACATTCATCAACCGTTAAATATTTTAAGTATGGAGAACCATCTTTCAATTGATGCAGTCGAAATAGGCTACGTTTAAACAATACACTGGATTTTGAAAAATTCAAATAAAAATAGATAAATCCTCGAAAGACATATATTAAAAAATCTTGTTTTATTCATCTCTTATAATTTTTTGAAATTCATGAGCTTTCTTGAACATTCATGATCATCCTGTCTCCTCCACTTTCCCTGTAAATCCGCCTCTAATGTAAACATCAACTCTGTAGCAACTGCAATTTTTTTTTTTTTTGTATTTTAGCGATTGTTTTTTACTCTGGAGATGTCACAAAATCTGACTTCTCTACATTTAACAAATCCTTTCCATTCTATCATATTCATCTTGACAATCGTTTCATCTTTAAGTCCCTTAAACTGGGCCAATCATGAGTGAACATCCTCTAAAGCACCAGTATTTAAACGGCAGGTAATCATAACATCATCTCTAGTTTTTTGTAAGAAAGGTTTATGAGTGAGTTGGAAAAATATTCACAAATGATAAATCATTGAAATGTATCTTTGACAATTCAATTGGTATAGCCTGATTGAAGCCGGAATATACATAAAAAATTGGAGGTTTTCTTTGAAGTATTTAACAATACGTTGTTGCCAGTGCGAATCTTTTATTTCTGAGAGCGCTTCCCTACTGTAACATTTGGCTTTAATTATTTCCTCCATCATAAAAACGCTAGTTAGTCAAATCATTCTGCTCTATGGCTGACTCTAATATTCGACCTTCTCGTTTCAGAAAAATGAAACACATCTTTTGTCGCCTTAACCAATTTCTTGATTAAGAACCTAGACAGACGCTTTGAGAAATCATGCTCAATGGATGCAAGACTCAACTAGTCAAACTTTTTTGAAACGATAATGCTGCATCTCAATAGGAAATTCTTCTTATAAGTCAAAAAAATTCTGAAACGAATTTTAGTCAAAAATCCTTTGAAATGTTAAAAGTTAAGTTTAAAATTACAGAACGCTGCTTTACATTTAATCGATATTAGTAATTTTGCTATACTAAGCTAATCTCTTTCAAGTGTTGTTAATTTTCAACACTGTCACCTAAATTAAAAATAACCCTACAAAATAAGAACAAAATATACAATTATTCTAATTTAAAAAGACAAAGTTGTTTAAATAACTCAAAGTCATTAAAAGTAACTACAACATTTTACAATGGATAAAATTTCATATTACGCTTTACAGATTTTCAGCAAAAAATTAATCCTTTTTATAGATTTTTTTGAAACATTTGGAGAATATTTTTAACAAAAAAATTGATCCAATGAGTTTTTTATATGAAATTTAACTAATTTAAATCAGAACTTTAAATTTTTTTTAATAAACCTTCAAAAATTTTCATATTTTGAAAAATCGAGAGGAGATAAATGTCTATTTACAAAAAAAAATTAATGAAACAAAAAATGTAACGGTAATTTTACCCCTCACACATAATTTTATTTTAGCTTATCCTCACAAACACTGTCGCCATTGTGTATGTGCGACATTTTTTTCTTTGTTCCGTATTTCGATTCATCCATTTCTACTTATAATTTAGTTCTATTGTCTTCTCTCTGATTGTAAACTGCACACCCCATTTAGTCTAAAGTGTTTTCATATTATTATTATTTTTACAATCAATTTGTATTTTCATTAACAAAAAATCATCAAAAATTCAAGTTTGTGCAGTTAAAGAGAAAAAAAACCAAAAAATAAAACACATAGATTGAGAAGCGTATTGAATATTTTTTAGTGCAATAGATAAGTAAGACGAAAATTTTTAAATAACAAAAATGTCGGATATTGAAATGGAGTCAGATGATGGATATGATGATTATTATAATGGTGAGTCAATATTTTGGTTTTAAGTTCATTGAAAATGTTATTTGCAGAGTGTTTTAATTGAGGAATAAATTAAAAAATAAAATTTCATGGAAAGTGTGCGAGAATTCCAGAAACTGCAATAAAATAATGGGACAAAATCCGATTATGATTGTCCAGTGATTATTTCGAGTGTTTTTATACCTATCTCTAAATTTCTCTTTTAAAATGTAATTTGATCTTAAAAATTTCAAACGTAAATTGTCTTTCACTTTTTTTACTCTTATTTTAATTTGAACAAAAATTAAAAGTGTAAGATAAAAAATTCATCAAACATTCAATGTAATCAACGATAAAAGACCATGGCAAAGAAAAAAAATTGTATATGATTAAAATGTATCCTTGACATTACTTCTGATTTATTCGCCACCCTTACTACTATTAATTTCATGCATTGGTCCTTTTTTTTATTTTCTTTTCAAATCATGTGAAATAATCACGAAAGTACATAATTTTTTTGTTTTGGAGGCCACAAATTATTGATTTCCTTTTTGTTATGTCCTCCTCACACTCCAAACACACACTTTTGTTGTCACAATTGTATTATTACCTAATATAATTGTATGCTAAACAAAAATAAACATGTAATAATATTTAATTATTCTAATTGTTTTATCGTTTATTCGTAAGACAGGTATACGAATAGAAAACAAACAGAAATTGGATTAAAAATTGTGTCATAAATATGAAATTTATTCATTTATTTATGTGGTCTATATTTAAAACAAAATAAAAAAAAATGTATTTCATTAGAACAAGTGTGTTTGAACTTTTTGAATTATGATTCATTGAGCAAACAGAATGGAAATTTTTTTATGGATATACGTCAAGGTAATCAAAGGAAATTATTCTCAATGACTGGACTCGAGTTTTGTGTGGATTTGACCTTGAAATGTGAATCACGTTCATTTGCAAGACAAAAATTTTGGATCTTTGGAGAAAAAAAAGTTCTGGTCAAGTCAAAGACTTCGAAAGACTTTTTTCAGGACTTTGGATATCAATTTTTAAAATTTTCGGCCAAAGGTGTTCCAATTATGACTCGTTCATTGGAAATGACTTAATTTTCTGATTTTGTAAGGAAAATTGAATATTTTGTTCGTCATTTGTTAATTCCATTATGAAATTGTATGTTTGGCTTCTTTAAATGTGTGATATGTGTATTTTTAATATCATTGCATATATGTTAATTCAATTATTCAGGCTTATTGATTTATTTTTGTTCTTTTATTTTAGGAGATGACGATTGTGACATCGAACAAATTGATCCCCGTAAAAATGATCCCGAGTATTTTGTCTTTGATTGTCTCAACACCGAAGAAGTCGAAAAGTTACTTAACGAGTCTGTGGAATGTTTGAGCAATCAACTGCAAATCACCCCGTCACTAGCAAAAGTGCTCTTGCACCAACACAAGTGGAACACAAGCGAAGTAATTGAAAAATATCGAAATGATCCGGCCCGTTTGCTAGTGAGTGTCAAAACAAAGACTGTGAAACGTCTCTCCTCTAAAAGTCAGATGTCATGTCTTGTTTGTGTGACAACACAACGTGCAGATAAATTTCATTGTCTTACCTGTGGACATAACTTTTGTAAAGATTGCTGGACACAACACTTTGAAATTCAAATTGGCCAAGGTATTTCAACGCAAATTGGATGCATGGCCCCAAAATGTGATATAATCGTTCCAGAAGACACGGTGCTTCAATTGCTAAATGGACGCAAAGATTTACGTGATAAATATCAGAAATTCGTGTTTGCTGATTATGTGAGATCACATCCCCAGCTACGGTTCTGTCCAGGTCCTAATTGTCCAATTATTGTGAAGAGTTCGGATATTAAACCGAAAAAAGCGTCATGTAATCAGTGTAAGACATCGTTTTGTTTTCGATGTGGCACAGATTACCATGCACCAACCGATTGTAATGTGATTAAAAAGTGGCTGACAAAATGTGCTGATGACAGTGAAACGGCAAATTACATCTCAGCTCATACAAAAGATTGTCCTAAATGTCATATTTGCATTGAGAAAAATGGCGGATGTAATCACATGCAATGTTTCCACTGTAAACACGATTTTTGTTGGATGTGTTTGGGTGACTGGAAATCACATGGATCTGAATACTACGAATGCTCACGGTATAAAGAAAATCCTAACATTGCAAATGAGTCGGTGCATGTACAAGCAAGAGAAGCACTCAAAAAATACTTACATTACTATGAGAGATGGGAAAATCACTCGAAATCCTTGCAATTGGAGCAACAAACCTTGGATCGTATCAAAACACGAATTAATGAAAAAGTTATGAATGGTCTCGGAACATGGATTGATTGGCAATATTTGTTTTTGGCTGCAAATTTATTGGCTAAATGTCGCTATACCTTGCAATATACTTACCCATATGCTTATTATATGGAACCAGGATCAAGAAAAGATCTGTTTGAATATCAACAGGTAACGTTTTTTTTAAATTCAAACATTTAACAATCAAATTTCATACAATTAAATTTACTTTGCAGGCCCAACTCGAAGCAGAAATTGAAAATCTCTCGTGGAAAGTGGAACGCGCTGAAACGACAGACCGCGGATCCCTTGAAAACCAAATGGACGTAGCAGAAAAACGAAGAACAACCTTACTTAAAGATTTCTTTCCCAACGACGGTTAAATTAATGCTTAATAAAAATGTTATAAATTTAAATTTAAAAAACAAAATAGAATAATAGTAATGTGAATGTAAATATTTATTTAAATTTTTTTCATTTGAGTGCTAAATCATATTAAATTAAATTAATTATTATTTTCAATTTTTAACTTGAAATGAAAAAATGGACTTAATTGTGTATCGCCAGTTATTCAAATTACTTTTAAAGTGTATCAAAGACTAGTAATTTTAGATTTTTTTTTTTGTTTTTACTTTTTATTTTGAATTAAATTCATGAGATAAACGTGCTTATACATTTGAATTCAAAAAAAATTAACTAAAATTCGAAGAAATGCCACGTAGAAAAATAAAAAACAAAAACAAAAATAGTTTAAATTTCATCGTAAAACGTTAATTGAAAGTGAAACGAATTGATTTGAATAATATTTAAGGGAAAAAATTATTGAATGTTTGTGTGTAATTTAAATGTTCGTTAAATTTAGCAATCATTAAAAAAATTAGGTAGATTTAAAATTTGATTCAGATTTCGGTTGAATTTAAATTTAAAAAAAAAAAACAAAAGAAATTGTAGTTTGTAGATAGTTTAACCAAAAAAAAAGGGAGATAAAACTTTTTCAATACAAATTCAAAATGTGACAAATTTAGCTACAAGACAATTTTATATTTTTTTTCAATTTCAATGAAATTTTAATTCAGACCAATTCAAGAAACTTCAAAATTCACCATATTTTGATTAAAATTGACTTTCTTAAACGAAATATTAGAAATTTAAAATTAAAATGAAAATAATCAAAAGACAAATGTACATTTTTCTTAGTATTCAAGGATATTTGAAGAGTAAATTGTAACTATTTAGATATAGTAAGAAATAAAAATGAAAAATTCTGTAAAACTAAATTGAGTTATGAATTTAAATTTAATTTTAAAAAACCAGGCGTCTCCATTCAAATGATGGAATTTATCGAAAAAAGCCAGGCGTCTCCATTTAAATGATGGAATTTATCGAAAAAACAAGGCCTTGGAACAACAAAATTATAACTGGAAAATGTACAGAATTCAATTCAACGAGTAAACAAACGGCCTTTTATGTCAAATTTAAAAAAAAAATAATGTTGAATTTAAATTTCTATTTAAAATTAAAATATAATCACTGGACTAAATTAAAAATTACACCAATAAAAATCACCATAATCGAAAATCCAACATTAATTGATGAGCTTGGTGGTAAAAGTTTGTTGCAACCCCATTCATGACACACATCACACGTTTTCTTACTCGTATCCCTACAAATTTCCTTTAAATCTTCAGTTAAATCCATAAAACATCCTCTTGTCACACGGTTATCATCTGAATTTCTCATTGTATAACACCACCTTTCATCAAATTCTTGAATCCCATCCGTGCAACTTGTGGCTGGAAGATTCGGATTCGCATATTCACATCCTGGTGTTGTGACTGAATTACAAACAATACAAGCTTGTTGTATCCGATTAGCATTATTACAGGCATCCGAATAACATGTTGTGCAATTGCTTACATTTGAATCATCACAAATTTCCGGGAAATCATTTAAACATCCTCTTCGTGCCACTTCACTTCCATATTGAGTGATAAAACAATACTCATCATATCCATATCCGACATCCTTGATGCAAGTTTTCGCTTTTGTTGGATTCACACCCCATAGACAATTTCCAAGGAGGTTGCTTGGTTCACAGTCAATGCATTTTAATTTTGGAGCACGAAATTTTGGACCTTTATTGCAACCTTCTTCAGTACATAAAATGCAATTTTCTCCTCTTTTGATACACTCTTCATGTTGATTGAAGTCCGTTCGACATCCTCGTATCATAACACCATTTGTGTCGATGACTCCGAAACATGTATCACCACGATCTTTATCATATTTGGGACAGTAGTGAAGGAATTTATTGTTAATAAGGAGATTATTGGCACAAGTTTGGTCAGTTGTTTCATTGCATCGATGACATTTGATGCGTGTATCGGGATATGCGTCCTTATTACAGTAGTTTGAAGTACATGCCTCACAATAGCTGTCAGGACATTCAATTCCTGGGTCTGATATACAAGAGCGACGAGTGTCTTGAGCTTTGAAATGTAAAATTCAATTAAATTTTAAATAAATTACGAAATTCATGTAAAATTACCTGCAATTCCCGTTAATGAAGTAGCGCATTGATCGTAATACCCTGGGCATATGATCCAAGGAAGATTTTGAGGGTTTTCTAGTGTTGCGCAGTTCTCGTTATTTTCATTTGAGTTGCAGTTGTAACATTTCTGGAAGTCAACTGAAATAAAAAAATTAATTTATGCATACTGTCTTGTTACAATTAAATATACGACTCACTTTTGTCATTGCATCTCGAATCATAGCAAATTTTACATTCATTTGAGTTGCTTTTACAATCATCCTTGATCAGCTCATTTTCAATTGTATTTAAACATCCCCTTTTAACAACTTTTAATCCATTTTCCATGAATTCATGTCTGTAGCAAGCAAGTTCCTCTTCAGAGAATCTCTCTGCAAAACAGAATCCGAATTGACTGTCATCCCCTTTTTGGTCTGAACATGACGCATCTTTATTTGAGTCACATTTTCTACAATTCAAACTACGAAATGGTTTTGTATTGCATTCAGATTCATCACATATCTCACAATTATCTTCATTATCATCGCATTCCTTCATTTTTTGCCCATAATAACAGTCTCGTATCAATTTTTCGCCATCCATGAGTGTGAAACATCCAATTTCACGTCCTAGTGGAATGTTGCCGCATGTTGTCGCTTCAGTTGCATTGAAACACTCGTCATTTTGGTCAATCGTATCAGTGCGACACTGAACACAAGAAAAACTGTCACTGAATCCAGGTTGATTGTTCTCTTCAGTACTTGTAATGCAATGTTTTGGATCATTTTTACATTTTTCAACTCCGGAGGTGGCCGTATCTGATAAGCATCCTCTGTAAATTTTCTCAGGACTCTCAGAATCGTCCAGTAACGTGTAACATTTATCATTTGGATCATAATTTGGACAATTGAGTTTATTTTCAGTTGGTTGAATGTTAAAGCAATCTTCACATTGATGACACTTAAGACGATTTTCAGGGCAGTCGAAATCATTGCAAAGATTATCTCTGCATACACAGGCTGTTACATTTGGGGAGTTTATTGTACAATCACGATACGTCACTAAATTGTCTGTGAAAAGTAATAAAAAAAGATGATTTTTTTAACAGTTTTGGTGAATTTCAAAATAAAATGCGATATTATGGGCCACTGTGTTATCCGTCCGTCCATACAAAAATTGTTGTGCATTAATAAGCGCATATCGCGTCGACTTGAATAAAATGCGTGTAAAAACACGGATCACAAAAAAAACTGCGAATCGTGAAAAAAAAATCCATTTTGAAATTTTTAAAAATTCCACTAATTGGAAATTTATTAAAAAATTCTATTATTTTGATTTTTTTTTTAAATTCCATCATTTTTATTTGTTTTTTAAATTCCATCATTTAGAAATTTATTTAAAAATTCCACTATTTTGAAAATTTTCTAGAAATTCTATTATTTTAAAAAAATTCCATCAATTCTACTATTTTGAATTTTTTTTTAAAATTACACTATTTTAAAATATTTTTAAAAATTCCACCATTTTGAATTTTTTTAAAAATTCCACTATTTTAAAATTATTTAAAAAATTCCACTATTTTGAATTTTTTTAAAAAATTCCACTATTTTGAAATTTTTTGAAAAGTCCACCATTTTGAAATTTTTTTAAAATTACATCATTTTGAAATTATTTAAAAAATTCCACTATTTTGAATTTTTTTAAAAAATTCCACTATTTTGAAATTTTTTTAAAATTACATCATTTTGAAATTATTTAAAAAATTCCACTATTTTGAATTTTTTTTAAAAATTCCACCATTTTGAAATTTTTTGAAAAGTCCACCATTTTGAAATTTTTTTGGAAAATTTTGCCATTTTCGTCATTTTGAAAAATTTCAGACATTTTGAACTTTTGACCGTTTCAGGCGACATTTTTCGTTACGAAATGCACTAAAGACACGGATCGTTTAAAAAATCTCGGTTCGTAAAAAATTTTGCGATTGCATAAAATGACCCACTTATTTAAAAATATTGAAAGAAATGCGCTTATTAATATCTTTCACGAATACTTTCAACATTTTATTCGTTAATGAAAAATTTCCGTTAAAACCTTACCAATATAAGTGACACATTGGTTATCTGCATAATTTGGACAAGTAATTCCATTCAATTTTTCCGGTTCTTTCAATGTAGCACAATTTGAGTCTCTCCCTGAATCACATTTAATACATTTTTGAAATTTCTCTTTATCGTTACAGTCTGACTCGGTACAAATTTTACATGTATCTTCGTTTTTCTTGCAGATTTCTTTTTCATTTGAATTCAACTTGTTTAAACACCCTCTCGTGATTTTGTTTCCATTTTCTAAAAAAAATATTAAATAAAAACAGTAAACAGACAGAGAATTTGATAAGAAAATGTGTGATATGAGTCATTAAAATGGATTTTTATCAAATTTTGATTAAATTTTGTGAGTATGTCATTTTACCTTCTTCCTTGTGATAACAAGCCAAATCATTATCGTTATCTTTTTCGACAAAGCAATAACTTGAAACAGCATTTGATTGACAATTTTCACACTTTTTGCATTTAATCGATTTGAAAACTTCATTATTGCATCCGTCAAAATCGCATCTTTTACATTGAGTACCAGCATTGACACATTTTTGTATGTTAGTGCCTTGATAGCAGTCTCTCGTGATTTTTTCACCGTCATTTATTGTAAAGCACTCAGGTGATCTTCCCAATAAAACGTCAGGACACCTGTCTCGGTCTGTTTTGGAAGCACACGAATCATCAGTTGCACTTGATTCACACCGAACACAACTGAAATCATTTGAAACGCCTGGTTGATTGTTAAATTGACTCTTAATACAAAGGTCTTTTAATGTATCACATCTTTGAGGGCCATTTCCTTCATCAGAGAGACAACCACGATGGGTTTTACCGTCATCTGTGATTAAATTTAAATTGAAATTAAAATATTAATTCAATTTAATTGAAGTACCTTCCACATAAACGTAACATTGATCACCCTCAATGTACTTGGAACACACTTTTGGCTCAAGATTTTGCATTTTCACACAATTCGATGTTCCTTGACATTGAAAGCACTTCATTCTCTGTTTCGGACAAATGTCTTTATTGCAATTATCTCCATTACAAATGCAAATTTCTGTGACAGTGGGTGAAATGGTATCTGTATTTAAACAACCTCGAAATGTGATGCCTCGATCTGAGTGAAAAAATTCAATTTAATTTAAATTTCTTTAATTTTTTTAAATTATGTTCCCACCTATCCATGTAACGCATTTTGTCACTTCAGGCTCACATTCAACTGAATTGATGTTGCCTGTGGGCTCAAGACACAGTGGATTAGCACCTGACTCACACTCATAGCACTTCAATGTGAGAGAACATTGAAATACGGTAAAAATCGATAAAATTAATAAAAAATAATTCATTTTTTGATATTTTTTTATTTTATTTTTATTTTTTAGGTCTTATTCAATTCAATCCTCTTTTAATACTAAAATTACTATCAGAAAAAAATTTAGCTGATAATCTTAAATACAATTAATATTGGCATTGATAACATAAAATTCGTGTTTAATCTTATCGATTCCAAATTCATTCGATTTTGCAAGAAATTCGGTAGATAAAAAAAATCATTAAAGCTGATTATGATCAATTAATTGGGATATCAATTAAAAGGGTGAATTTTCATTTAATTAAATTTAAAATTAAAATTAAAGACATGTTTTCAGGGCCTGTTTCGTCATAATATTTTGATAATAGTAGCTTAATCCAGAAATTTTCAATGCTGCAAATTCTGCCAAGCTTTTTGTATCACTTGCCGGTGACTGATGACTTTCAGATGATATTTTGTCGGTACTGTAAGCTGATCCCACTTCATCCAACAGATCCATTGATGAACTACTTTTCATATCGTCTTCGGGTGTTTCAAAGCTATTTGCACTGTGACGCGGTGAGGCATTCATTGAATTGCGCTTACTCGATGGTGGTGGAAGTTGATTTTGTGGTTCAAGCGGAATAATGAGCTCCTCATGTGCATCATGTAAAATGTGTAAATCATGTTCTGGTTCACTTATGACCGGTGAATGGAATGTAACTTGATTTTCACTGTCATCAAAGGATGTGCTCGCACTTGAGACTACAACTCCCGAAAGGAGCTCCATTGTGGGCGCTTCTTGGTCTGATGAATCTAAACTGCTGCGTTCTGCTGTCTCCCACCACGGTGAATTAAGTGAGGCAGCACACTCGGATGCCGTGTGATACGATGATGATCGGGAATGTAATGTACCGGAATGACCTTCAGATGCCGTTAAATATACAGTTTCGTCTTCTGTTGCCGATGATTTGACGCTTGAATTCCAGTCCTATGAAATGAGAAAATGATAAATTTAAATTAATTTGCATTGAAATTCCACTTACATCACTGCTATTAATTCCTCCTCTTCGATGACCTTCAGTTGAGCGATTTTCGGCATCAGTATCATTGGAATCACTAAAATGCAGATCCAAATCATCTTGTGTCTCTTTAATGGCACGATCGAGTGCTTCTGATATACGACCAACTTCTAAAAGTTTTTCCGATATCGATTCACATGCAATTGAGTTGTCAACTGACATTGAGGTGTTTTCCGAGGACGCTCTGTAACAATTAAAATGATGAAATTTTATGAAATGGTTTTTTTTGAATAGAATTCAATTTAACTTACATTTCTCCATTTTCGTTTAAAATGAATGGCTCTCGAAGTCTTGTTCTAAGAAGGCGTCCCAATCGTATCATGCGTCCAACTTCGATCATCAATTTTTCTCTGGTTATCAAATATTTCCTCATATGATACAGTCTTTGATTTCTCCCTGACACTGTGTGTAAAATTAAAACTGAATTTTTTATGTCAATTAACTTTTGACAGTGATCTTCGACACTCCGATAAAATACTGCTGAAACCCTTAATCTCGTCAATTGTTCCTGACTCACAATTTGAAGATTTTTCCATGTCGTTTCCAATTCATTTACCATTTTCTGGTTCTTTTCAACCGATAATTTGCATGATTGACGTAACGCTAGTGCAGCATTCAGCAGCTGACATCCATAATTAAATGTATTTTTAGCTGTATCCTGAAAATTTTGGTGCTCCTCTTTTTGACTTTGAATTTCCGTGACACTGCATCCCACATGAGTATGTGCCTTGATCATCACTCGATACAAGTCATTTATCCATTGAATGGCAGTTGCTGCATCATTTTCATATGTATGTATGTGACTTATTTGTTCAAGTGTTAATTTTTGTAATTCGACACTATCGATAAAGATGTTGCGACGAGCTGTTGTTGCTTCAAGTATATCACGAATATTTGCAATGTCGTCACTGTAATCTACCGTTACATCACGCCCCAAAGCATCTTTGACTGGCATTGAAAGCATATCACTCAATTTTTCACCTTGTTGCATTAATTGACGTTCAATTGAGTCCAAACTGATTTGACTTGATTGTAATTTTTTTAGTTTCATTACAGCAATGTCATAATCATCCACTTTGTCGCCCATTATTAAGGAATCAAAGACATCACTTGTACGTGAAAAATATTCACTCACTAGTCGGAAGAATCTGACTGATGTAATTAAAATGTTGCGACGTCTTTCAAGTCGTGTTGCAAATGAACGACACACAAAATCCATGAAATCCCTCTGTGATTTCAAATCCTTTAAATATTCAGAATTCTCTTTTTGTTTCATTACCGTATCAATTTTATACAACAATTCAGCATATGCTCCGTATGTCTTCCAACAATGCAATTCCAATATCTCATGATCTTTTCGCAGCTTTTCCGACGTTTGAATATCAAATCCAACCTTCAAATGACCATTCAACAGATTATCGGCAGTCCCCAAAATCCAATTAGTCACTTCGGTTACACGTGACTCGAGAATTGCCAGCTCTCTCAATTCATGTGATCTCTTTTCAAATTTATCCCATTCAATTTTAAGGTCCATTTGTTTCTTTTCAATGCGATTTAACATTGATTTGATTGTTTCACGAGCATCGAGGAGATCTTGCGATGTGAAGGCTTTTGAATTTTGAAGATCGTTTATTTGGGTGATCAAACGATTGCCTGTGAATTTTTATTGAAAAGAAAAATTAAAATAAATTTCAGATCCGGCTACAATCACAGTCGAATATGGACTGAATAAGAAAATGAATTTAAATTTAATAATAATGAAAATAGTTGTGTTGCAGTTTCAAGTCAAAAATATGCTGTGTGTATGTTAAGACATAATTTAAAAAAAAAATGGAGAACGTAATCCTGAACGATAGACACGAGCGCATTTGAATAGATGGAATTTTGAAGTCAGCCATTTTGAAATTTCGCAATTTTGGAAATTCTACAGTTTTTCGCGATTTTAGAAAATTTCCCGGTTTTCTGCAGTTTTGAAAATTGAATTGAGGTCCCGCTGTTTGCAAAATTCCGTGATATTAAAAAAATCGGCCATTTTGAAAAAAGACTATTTTTGGAAAAGTAAACTTATATCACGGTTTTCTGCAACTTTGGAAGGTTCTGAAGTGTTACAAAATTTTGAAAAATTCCATGTTTTTGCAATATTTTGGCTATTTCGGAAAATTTTGCGGTTTCTGCGATTTTGGAAAATTCGGAAGTTTGCTAAATTTTGAAAAATTCCACGTTTTTGCAATATTTTTGCCATTTCAGAAAATTTTGAGAATCAAGCATTTTGAAAGTCGGCCATTTTGATTTTTGCACAGTAGGACGGACATCATAATCGTCTCGAATACACACATTATTTTTCAAACCAACAAGAAATGCGCTAAAAAGGGACTGTGAACAGACAGCATTATGCATTGCAATGAAAGTGTAGAAACTGGTTTTATATAAGCTACGTATATTGAAAATCACATTAAAAATAATAATAATTTATTATTATCCATGAAACACAACAACAAAATCAATTATAAATTCATTATTATTATTATTTTATCATAAAAGAGTGTCAATGGACTCATTTAAGATCCGCATCAACATTTTTTAAGGGATTACGAATATTTATATGAAAAATTAAATTAAAAAATAACTTACCCATATCCATGACAAATGCAACATATTTTTGAACTTCATTTCCACATGAGATACAAGTTTTAAGAGTTTGATTGATTTCAGTAGCTGATGAAATTGGACGAATCATTCGCGGTGATTGACTATCAACGAGAATTGTGTATAAATTTTGTAGGTCATGAATTGCTTTCTCATATGCCTTCTTGTATTCCTGTATTCGCTGCAATTTAAAGAGAGAAAAAAAATTATTGTATCATCACTTCATTGCACCATTACCCTTCATTTAAATTTAATCGACCTTGCCAGTCATCATAATTAACAGAGAAAAAAAATCGTATTACTTTCAACATGTAAACATCGGTCCATGTCATTGATACCAAAACATACACACACAAATTATGGTATCAATAAATAAACAAACAATTCGATTTTAAAATTGAAGATCAACTCACCACATGATTTTGTATCCATTGCTCATGATTGTATGTAAATGTTCCACCTAAATCATCTGGTAATTCGGACAAATCAATGTATTTGTTCAATCGTGATCGTTGAATTGTTATCCACTGTAATGATATGAATTGAAAATTGGAAAGAAAAAATGAGAAGAGAACATGAACAAAAAAAATTGAAAGTAAATTAAGTGTGCTATGTACAAAAAAAAGTTAAGTAAGGTAAATGTGCCATGAAATCGATAATCAATCAATGAATAATTAATTGACTGAGACATTTTAGGATAATTGAGCTATTTATTTTTTAATATGGTTAACATTTGACCATTCACAATTTCCGGTAATATTTTGAGATCAAAAGATCAAAATTAAAATTCAGCACAAAGTGCATCGTTACTTTCTCTCTCAGTTCAAAACACTTTTAAAAAACACACATGCATATCATCACATCAGCTCCTAACAAAAATTGGTAATACGGCGATTGTTGGACAAGTAACAGTATTTTAATTTCATTGCAAGAATGCAAAAACCTGTTTCGCAGCTACAAAAAAAAGGTATAATTTGTATGTTTTATTTATGTTTCTCAATTAATTTTTCAAATATTTGAAAAGTATGTTATATATGAAAGGAACGGTAAGATAAAATGTAAATGCGATAAGGAAAACTTCGTGCTTGAATGATGCTCGTAAGTGCATTTTCTTCGAATAATTTTATTTCATGTATTCAGAAATTTTCAAGGCTGCTTGACATATGCTGCTCATTGTATAAAATTTAAAGCTCATTAAATCCTCTTTTCACTTATCAGATGGTCAAATTCATCGAAATTCATCGAAAGTTTTTAACTGAAAGTTGTTAAAAATGATATGAAGAGTAAAATTGAATTCCTGATAGACTGATAGTGTCAAAAATACAATAGTAGTTATTATATAAGTCGATTAGAGACGTTTTGGAGTACAAAAAATTTTGGAGACTAACATTGTAGTTAAATATTACCTTTGTTCTCCTCCTCCTCCTGCTTCATAAAATTAAAATGTTTTTTTTCTTTTGATTTTCATGAAATAGAGGCATTCTAACAAGCTTTTTCATTGAATTTTAATTAATTAATCCTTTTTGATTAAAAATTGAGATTTCCGTATGAAATCAACAAAAGTGGTGTACGACAACTTTTTTCAGCATAATGAGGACAACATTTTTGCTAAATAGACTTAACACTTTTTTCAACTTATCTCATAGAAAATAGAGAAAGAAGCTCAAATTTAGCGTAATTTTGTATCAAATTTTAGGTTTTTAGATGAAAACTCAATTTTTTTGTATGAAAACCATTCAAGTCACCCAAAAAAAAGTTAAAGAATTATTAATTTACTACAACTTTGCCGAATACACCCTTGGTGTATTTCTTTGATAAGTGCTTTTAAAATCAACAAGTTAGAAATAACTGATATTGGCATGTGTTGGTTAGCATTGTTTAAATATTACATACAATTCATTTTTCACTCAAAAATCATATTTTTTATATTAAAAGGACAAAAGTGATGTATGACAACTTTGTTCAAGATAAATAGGGCAATATTTTTGTAGAATATTTCAAGGTCAAATATCGTATGTAACTGGGTCAAAATGGCCAAAAATTCCAAAAAAAACGCTTCGTTTGAGGGTTTTTCACCAAAAAATCATTTTTTTGTACTAAATTTGGTAAAGTGATGTATGGCAATGTTGTAGATCCTGAACAGGTCTATAAGTTGGCTAAATATTTTGATTATCTCCGAGCTATGGCTACAGAGTTATTGAGTATAAGGATACCTCAAAAACCGTACTTTTCAGTTTTTGTCCAATTTTTCGAAAAAAGTCCTCTACAACCAAAATTCTATTTAAAGATCTTTAAACTAGAGGTGTGTACGCCTCTTTTGACTCTCTGATCTTTAAAATCGGTTTGGAGGAGTTTTGGCAATATTGAGTCAAAGTAAGTGACGGACTTACAATCCCATCCCGATAGAGCATTTTTAGTTTGAAATCCAATAAAAAAATATTAAAGGAATATAATTTCATGCTGAGATAAAGTTCTACATTCAAGAACAAAAAACAGGATACCTCATTTAAAAGTCTTTATCAAGGTCGTATGAAGTGTAAAACAAAAGTCCAACTTTAATCGACTCGAATGGTAAAAATTCCTCTACAAATCATGAAAATTATTCAAAATTAAACATAATTCAAATGAAATTCGACCTAAAAATCGTATCAAATTGACTTTTTTATCATTCAAAATTTATGAATAAGATTAAACTCTCACTTATTAATTTTATTTTAATTTAATTTCTTACCAAATTTTCTAAAGATAGCATTAAACTTTTATTTTTCTTAAAAATTTGTCATCAATTCATCGTGTGTGACCCAAATAAATATGCAAATTAGCCACATTTGTTATTATTTTGATGTGACTTAAACGAAATTTGTTTATTTATTTATTTGAAAGAAAAAAATACTTAAATAAATTAGCTTTCATAAACATTATTAAAATTTTTAGTGATATTTTTTTTCACTATTTATTGAATTTCTTTATTATTGCTTTATTTTTATTTTTTTTTTATTTTTTAATCAAACATTCATAAAAAAAATAAATAAATAAATAAAATTATTATTGTTATTTTATCAAACAAATAAAAAATTTATAACACTAATCATAACCGGTTCAAATTTTATTTCTGGTTCTCTAGTATTAAATTAATTTTTTAAGGTGAATGGCTTCTTATTATAAATAATAAATAAATAAATAATTTTGTGAATGTAAAATGCAATTTTTTATTTGGTATTAAAATTTCAATTCAACGAGGAATTCAATTTAAAAGGCAAACGAAGTGCTTATTAGTCTGTTAGAAGCAGTACCTTCATTTTTCAAGTAAAATTAAAATGAATTGCATTGAATTGTTATTGCAAAACACCTGATTTCTAAGTCGTGTCTTGTAAAAACTATCTGACACAATTTTACATAGAAAACGGTCATCATGATGAAAGAAAAATATAAAATAAGAAAATGAAGAAGCAAAATCAGCAAATTGCAGTCTTCTGATCACAGTCTCATTCATCGTAATAACGGTGAATGGAATTGTAAAAAATGAAATGTATTGAGATTGATTTATTTTATTTATTTTTTATTTGAGTATGTGCATAATTTGACTAATTTTTATCTTGAGACTTGATTTAAAAAAAAAACATAAAAATTCCATAATTCCACACCTTAATAAGAGACTTGAGTAATAAATAACAAATTTTCGTTCTCATGACACATTCACATTTAAAATGACACAAATTGGCAATATTTTTTTTATTTAAATTTTACATTCAAGTACTCACCTCTCCCTTTTTCTGTGGTTTCGTACAATTATCCATGCGTTGCTTGTCCCAAAACGCATCTGGCCGAATCACTAACATCAATTTCAAATAATCTGGATCAACGACACTCTGCACATGTTCAATCCACGTATTTGTAAGGCGAGCATTTGACTTTTGTGCATCAATTACAAGCAATAATCCATTGTTGAGTGTTTCTGGATTGAGTGTGTCAATAATGAAATTGAGACAAATATCAAGATGTTCCTTTGATTTTGGAATCAGTTCAGGTGGAACTGTGACAATGATGAGAAGTTTTCCATGCAGATCACGACCACCTGGCATAAAAGCGGCACGAGATTTAAGGGCAGTGATGGTATCGGAATTCATCGTGATATTCATTTGAAATTTATAGTTTTTTTTGGTAAAATCTGGTTTAGCTAAAAAAATTACATTAAAATAATTTAAATTAAATTCATTCAAAAGTGTTCAATGCATATTCTTTGAATTGATAACAAAAAAAACCGTTAAAATGCATAAATTTTTGCATTACATGTCTCATTTACTTGATTATTTTTTATTTAAACCACAAGTTATAAGAATAATTATAATGAATTATTGTAAATAACTGAATTTTAACAGTAAAGTAACTTGTTTTGACTGATAAAATGTGAATCGATTACATTGAAATCGCATCATGTCTAGGAAAGTATTTGAAAATGTAGTAGCAGGTTTAAATACGTGCCTAATCGTAAAATGAGATGAGGAGCTTGGTTTTAAATTAAATTATTTTAAAGACTTAAATTTTGAATTTGAGGCAAAGAGAAATGACTGTACAAACAAAACGAGTTGGTTTAATTTTTATTTAAAAAAATGTGTCTTTTGTCAGTAAACATTTACTGATGAAAAGAATAAACATTGAAAAAATGGTGATGATCAAGTAATTTTTTATGTACATTTAAATGCATTTCTAGTTTTTTTTCTTATTTATTTTAGATAATTAAACATATTTTTATTCTATTTTAAAATAATATACGTAAAATGGGCTTTTGAGTCTTTGTCTGTTCTTTAAACCGATTCTCATTTTTATGAATGGAATCGTATCAATTGAGAATTTTTTTTTCATAAAATAAGGACAAATGTATTTTTTATATAAAGCAATCTGCTATGTCTAAGAGATACAGAGAGAGAGAAAGAGAGACCAAATTAAAAGTAAATGAAAGCAAAGGAGCGAGAGTAGAAATAAAATGAATAAAAGAATTAGAGAGTTTGCAGTTTGAGAAAGAGAGAAAATGTGCGACAGAAAGAGAAAAAATGAGTGACCTACAGAGAGAAAATGACTGACATAAAGAGAGAAAATGAGTGACAGAGAGAGAGAAAATGAGTGACAGAAATAGAGAAAATGAGTGACAGAAAGAGAGAAAATGAATGACAGAAAAAGAGAAAATGAGCGACAGAAAGAGATAAAATCTGCTCAAAAGAATTTAAACGAGAGAGCAAGAATCATTGAAATAATTGTGAAATGAACAGAGAGAGAGAGAGCAATATAAAGAGAATGATTGTACAAACAAGAATCAATGAGAGAATTTGAAGAAGACTTTTTCCCAAATTTTATACTTGAAACTCTTGAAAAAGAAAATGGGAGAAAGTAAATGAGAATAAAACGCATAGTTTAAATAAATGAATCGCTCTCCTCTCTCTCAATTTCAAAATTAAAAGTAATTCAAAATCACTGAAATGCACTCAGGACCATCATTTCATGACTAAGGTCTTCCAATTTTTCTCACTTATTGTACATGTAAGTTATTGACAAACACGATTATCGTCACAAATCGTCTGCATGAATTGTGTAAGGCCTAAAACAAACTCACATTAAATTTCAATAATATTTTATATAAAACTCCATTACATTTCATCATCATCGTAATAATAATAAAAGATTTCAGCTTCCTTTATGATACTTTTTAACTTCATCATTATGTTATGTGTGTTTGATATCAAATTAACTGTTGTTATAACTCAAAATGCATTTAATGAGGATGAAGATGATAATTATTTTTGTATTTTCTGCATGATTAAATCATTCCAATGGAACTTGTTTCACTCCATATATTGATATGAAAAAGCAAAGAATAATTTCAAAAAAAAAAGAATATTCGAGCTCTTATCAGGTTTCTCTTGTTTATCCACTTTTGTTCATTTAATATGATTATGTTGGGAAGAATTTTTATTCCCTTTTATGAATTGTGATTCTTATTTCATTTAACATTTATTGTAATTCATGCTATCAAAGCAAATCATCAGTGAAAATGATTATTACATGGATGATATTTTTCTTTGGATGATGAGAGAAGGAATTGAACCATTAAATTCCTTAACGGACAACATAAGTGTCCCAAAAGCGCATTTTTAATTGAAATTCAATGAATTTTTAATACTCAAGGTCAAAAATCATAATTACGACCTTTTTAATTTTTTTAATTGAAAACCCCAAAATAAAAGTCCCATTCAAAATTGTTTTATAATCTTAAAAGCTTAAACAAATCAATTTCAATCCCTTAATTGACTTTACAATTAAATGTTTATTGGCACTTTATCATGAAATACAAAAAAAAATTTACATTTAAAAGTTCAAAGGAAAAAAAAATTAATTTAACATAAACAAACAAATCAAGTAACAGGTTATTAGCACTTTTTACCTTTCTTTCTTATTTTTTCTTATTCCAATTCGTTCATATATGACAAAAAAAAAATAAAGATTTAAAATATCTGTCAATGTCATTATCATATAAAATCGGTCTTTGACCAGATTTGGATGTAAAATAAAATAAAATGAAATAAAAAAGAAACTTGAGATGTCTTTTTTTAGTTTTATTTTATTTTTTACTAGTTTTCGTGTTTTAATTAAATTTGACAACAACAAAACATTATGAATGACAAAACATACGCGTATAGTGAAGTGACAAGTAAGCTACTTGTATGTTTTATTGGATTTTCATTCATTCATACATAAAAAAATTTGTTAAAGCAGTATTAAGTGAAGATAATTAAAATAAAATTATGATGACGTCGATAATTTGTTTCACGCAATTTTTATTAAAGAGTGTGATAAGTGGCTCATTTTTATAATTAGGAGAAAATTTTTTCCAATTAACAGTTAACAGTTAAAACCACGAGCCACATTGAAATTAGACTTTAAATACCTCAATTTTAAATTTTCATTAAATTTAACATGCACCTGCTTTAAAAACTTTCATTGAAATGTTCAAGATCAAATATGAACAAAACTAATAAACAATAAATTCGATTTAATTTAAAATATTTAAAAAAAAGTAAACGATATCGCTTTTAACATCCATTCATGAGATGCTTACACCCATAAAAAAAATGATGATAAAAAATTTATTAAAGGTAATAAAATTAGAAAGGTGAAAAAAAAGTGTCGTTGATAATTCTATTATATTAAATTATTTTCTTTTTTGTCTAAAAGCAATCAACAATCAAATAAATGGGAGGATTAAAATATTTAAAAATTTTAAGTGTTTAATGGCATACAATGAAATTAATTGTATTTGAATTTCATATTCAAAAAGCATGAAAGTAAATTTGAGCTTTTACGACTCACACTGAACATTTTGATACAGTTTAGAGACAGAAAAAAACACATTAATTGCATCAACATCCGCTTTTAATCTGTCATAATGAAGTAATCAGGTACTAGATTGATGCAATTTTCATAACAGTTTCCCGTTCAACCTCATTTTGTTGCTTTAAGCAAAAACATTTTTATCACTTTTTTTATTTAAACATGGCATACCGTTTACTTTTGATACTTTGTTTTAATCGAGAGATGTTAAAAGTGGTTAATTAGTTACATGAAATAGTGTCTTTATGATACTTTGATGCAGATTATTACTGTAAATGATATGAAAAGTGTGAAAAATGACATTTGCAAGATTAAGCTGGTAAAACTTGACAGTTCTTCTAACTTTGCTACTCGCAAAAAAACTATACTTGGCTAACAGTTTGTATACATTGGTCACTGGAAAATCGTCAAAATCTTCATTTGACAGCCATGAAACGCCAAATTTTTCATTTGACAGCCATATTCTGGTAAGCCTTTTAAAAATTCCATCAAATTCCATGAAATTGATGTATGACAACGTTGAAGGCTATTTTTTTAATAGAAAAATCAATTTAATCAACTCCGCGCTAAAACTAAACATTTTCCCAAATTTCACATGAAAACAGCTATCAAATAAACCACAATCTATTTATTTCATCATCATATCAGACTAAACAGAAAAAAATTAATTAGTTAATTATCTTTTAAAGGCAATTTCACTGTTTTCTTATAATTTGATATGATTTTTTTTCTTGTTTTTTTTTAAATTTATTCGCAAATAAACCGTTACTTTAAATATCAATTTTATTCATAATTTCTTGTTGAACAACTTTTTAAATAATTTCTTATTATGTGAATATTCAAAGAACTTTCCTTTCATCAATGTTTATTTATTTATTTATTTATATGAGTGTATGCTTTACTTTATTATAATAATAATTTAAATTTTTTTTTGCTACAAGTGGTTTCTCGTCAAATTACTTGTTTTGTCAAAGATTCGCATTGATAGCCTTAAACTTTTTTAAGTGTATGAAATTTTTTAATTCAATTTTATTTTTTTTTACTTCATTAAAATCTTCTGTATGAAATATTTTGTACACACCTTTTGTATTATATTACATTAAATTTATTCATCATTTCATTTTATTTTTTATTTGTATTATGTTATTAGTTTAAATACAACACAAAACATTTGTGCAAGTACTGAGTTATTCGTCACAGCATCACTTTTGCTATTATTTTTCCTCTTATTATAATAATTTATTGCACGTCACGCGTTCCACGATAAATTTTTTTGTTAATATCAATCCGTACTAGACCACGACTCAAACACATCTGATTCAATATTTAATTTGATGTGTCTCAATAACGCGAGTTTCTTATCGTATGTAAAAGTTTATGTATGCAAAAGTCACATATGTGTGTTTTTTTCCACATGTTACGTCGTTTTGTGTGTAAATGCATTTAGACACCGGTTTTATTATAACGATTTATTTACAAATTGAAATGTGATTAAAATGAGAGATAGAGAAAATGAGAGATATTTGTTCAAAATGAGAGAGAGAGAAAAGTTAAATTGAAATGCTGCGCGCGCAGATTTAACCATGATTTTCATGTATTGAAATTAAAACACATTCAATTTAACGGTTGTTAATTTAAAAAGCAAATAATTAGTTTTATTAATAATAATATGATTAAAATAAAATTCCAATCTACAAATTTTATGTTTAATATTCAAAAATCAATTGAAAATCAAAATAGGTTTAAGTTAAGTCAGATTTCCAGCTGTTGAGCTTATTGGACGAATCAGCATCTTAGATGATTTTAATGAGTAAGCACTGCCTCTGAATTCGTTCCAATACATGCCTTGGAAGTCCTGATCATTCAAATCCCCATTAAGGTAGCGCCCATTGAGATTGCTGTAAAATTAATCTTAAATCAGATTCTTAGAAAAATTAAATTTAAGTTACCTCATATCACATGCACTATACCACCAGGCACCTGTATGTGTTTGTGCACAATTTCCATCTTGCCATCCATCATTATCCATGTCAAATGTTGAAAATTTATTTCCTGCATGGTATGACAAACTATCTCCCGCCGTTCCATTATATTGCCCCAAAATACTCAGTGTGTACTGTTCCTTTTCACTCGCAACTCCAAATGCACCGTAATGTGCAAAGCGCTTATTTCCATCAAAATCTTCCAACAAAATGAGCAACTCGTGAATTTCATTTGCCGTCAATTGATGTAATTTTTCCAAGCCAATCCAGAATTCACCATTTAAACTGCCAAACCCATTGACATAATCCAACCAGGCTTTAAAGAAATCCAATGAACCATCCATGCGATTTTGAATGACAAGCCATGGCACATTTTGAACTAATTCACATAGGCCATAAAATGGAGAGTTATTGCGACCTATTAATTGTAACTTGTGAATTCCAGATTGGTTGGGTGATGCTTCGATGCATGACGATGGAAGTGGTGGATGTTTTGATGGAAGTTCAAAGTCAGGTGCTGGGTCGTATGCACTCTGTAAATTCACGTAAATCGGTTGAGATTTTAGACTGAGTACGGCATTGTTGAGGAATTGCTTTGTCGGAATTGAACGTAAGCCGTGTTGAATTTCCCTTTTAAAATTATAAAAGTAGCATTTTTATTTTTTATCTTTATTTTTTACTCACTTTGTTGTATTTGAAATGAGACTCAAATTAGTGTTCGCATGTAAAAGATTCTGTTCAAGTCGAAACACGCCAGAACGAGTGGAGGCAATCATAACTGAAAGTTCATCTAATTTTCCGGGAAGGTCAAATGTTGCACCACCATGCCGAGTATTGATACTAGAACGTTCTGAAATGTGGATTTTTTTTTTGTAGTAAATTTAAATGTAAAATAATTTGAAATTTTACTTCCTGAATCATCAACTGCCGATCGAATGCCCTCCACTTCATTTCGCATTTGATCTAATGTATTTTCGGTTTTTGTTGTCAGCCAATCTAAGTTTTGAACTCGACGTGCTAACTCTCGCATGTCAGCTCGCAATGCATCGCTACGTTCTTGATGGGAAACTTCAATTCGAGTTATTCTAAAAAGGAAAATAAGTAATAAACAAATGTAAAAAAAAATTAAAATATTTCAGACTCGTAACGTTATTTTTAAGCATGTAATTTTTATCCCTTTCCTCCCCACAAGCTTATAGAGGATAATCGTCTTCAAACGTGTTTTTAATGCACATATTTCGCTTTATCTTATCTTCAAATTGAACAATTGCTGATAGGGTTTTTTCTAAAATCGGTATTAGGGTCGAGTTACTAGCTATCGTTACCTTGATGCTCAAGTCGCTCTATTGATTTTTTTAAAACCGCCATTTTGAATCTAAAAACACCCGACATATTGAAATTTTTTTAAAAAATTCCACTATTTTGAAAAATATTAAAATTATCTGTCATTTTGGAAATATTTGGGTTTTCAGGCTGTGGAGGCCAAACTTTTAGTCCAATCAATGAGTTAAATTTAATTCTTATGACCTCCTCTATCTAACAATAAAAACCCGACCTCGCTTCAATAGACCATTTTGGATCAATGTATAGAACAGACAAACGGATCCACGAACATCTGGGCTTACGGAGTGAATGCGGACAAATCGTCTGTAGAGCAATCTTAAGTAACTAGTTGAAAAATCGATGGTGATTTATGGAATAATCTTACGTTAATTTTTAATTAATTTTGGTGGCCGACCAAAGGGATAATTTTACCAAAATGACATACAACATTTTGTGGTAAGGAAAGGGTTAAAAATTCCTTAAAGTTGTTCGGCGCATTTTAAATTGTCAGTATTCTTTGAGGTATAAACAAAACCACACGAAAAAAATAAATTCAATTATCCATTAAAAATGTCTTCAATCAACGATTATCTTCTAAATGAGGTAAATTTTAAAATTATTTATTTCAAAAAATTACACCTAATCTCAATATAACCTTATTTTTATTTCCATCACATTTTTTTGTTACAAAAAGCTCCTGATCATCATTTTTGGTTATTTAACACGAGATGATCGTAAAATTTGTCGTTTAGTCTGTCAACGTTGGAATGATTTGATATTGAATGAAGTTAAATTTCGGTCTGATTGGCATTTAAATGTTGATCCCCGAATTTTGACACCTAGCGATTTTGTACTTTTGCTTGAATCCAGAGTTCAGTTTTCATCAATTACATTGGATATTTCAAATAGGTCCAAAAATGTCAATGTTGATAATTTAGTGAACGTGTTGACGCAAATTGGTAAAAGTGTAACCAAAATAGCCATAGAATCTGATTTCGAACATCATCATCGCATAATTAATTGTTTTCCATTATTGAAAAGTATTGAAATTGACTCAAAGTTAAACTTAAAATTTATGAACTGCAATACCAATGTAGAGCATTTGAAATTAACTTATTTTCATTATTTTCCTAGAAACATTTTGGATCTTTTTCAAGTTTTCCCTAATATAAAAAACCTTGATTATGATGACTGGCAATTAAATGACCATAATTGTATGATCAAAAGTTTCAGAACTGCACCAACATTATGGAAAGTTTTTTATTGGGTTAATGGAGCTCCAAGTTTTAATGCATTTCAAACAGAGTTTCTCCAATTTGAAAAACTTAATCTGGACCGTTTTTGTCATTATTCAGTACGAGGAAATGAACTTAAGTATGAGTTTTTAACAAAAGTGACCAGTAAATTTCCTGATATATCAAAAATTGAACTTCCAGCAAGTTCATCGACAGTTCCTCCAACAGAAATTCAACACAAAGTAACACTATTAAATGCTAGCCTGCAAGATGAAGATTTTACCTTCTCAATTTTAAAAAATTTTAAATCATTGCAACAACTTGAAATTCATTTCTATCGTGGTAAATGCCCGACCGGACATAAAATTTTTACCAATACTTCTTTAAAAGCATTGGTTCTTGAAGAACATGAATTTTATTGTGAGGAATGTTGGAATACTTTAATCGTAAGTTTCCCGAATTTAGAAAGTTTAAGATTAGAAACGCCTGTGTCATATGATAAATTAATAAAGGCAGTTTCACATTGGAAAAACTTAAAATGTTTGGAATTATTTACGGATCAACAAAATTATCGCGATTTGGAGAGATTTGCACCAGTTCCTTCATGTACATCAATGCTTGAAAATCTACATTGCATCATAAATCCAGTGTGTATGTTTGAAGATTTATTAGACTTCATTAAATGTTTACCAGAATTAAAATATCTCGAAGTTGGAAATGAAAGCCCTGTGTTCATTTTAACTATGGCAGATGCTAAGAAGGTTGCAGACACACTTGTAACATGTTGCAAAAAATTAAGGGTAAGAAGTTAAATCGAATTGATTCATTAATATGTGATTTGATTTTATTTTATTTTTTTATTTTAAAGGAATTTTCAATTGAACTAGACGAAAATCAATATGAAATTAAAGAGGAAATTCGTGATATGACTGGAACTCTTTTTATAAATCATGAAAAATTAAGAAAAGTTAAATTTTGTAAAGAAACTTTTTACAAAGCTGATTTTCTCTAAATTATAACTTGAAATTAACTGATTTTCAATAAATGTGTAATAAATAAAATATTTTAAATTAAATCCGCAATTTTATTCAGGATTTCCCCTTTGATTTTCGCTTCATCACAAAACTCATCCATGTAATCTTGATTTACAGAAGAATAATTTGATTCTTCAATTTCCTCATTATTTTCTTGTAATTTTTCCAGTAACAGCCTTGACCGTTCCTCGTCTTCCTTCGTATAAATTCGTTTATGTTTTCGATGAAAGTGATCTTTTAACTTTGATTTTCTTGCAAAGCATTTACGGCAATTTGGACAAATGAAATTCTTTTCACCAGTATGCGTTAAATAATGATTATCAAGGGCAAATTTGTGCAGAAAACTCTTTGGACACTGATCACATTGATGGTCTTTGACACCCGAGTGAATTTTTTCATGTTTCAAGTGAGTCGAACGATCTGTGAATTTTTTGCCACAAACACTGCAACTAAATGGCTTATCGTTCGTATGAATTCTACTGTGTCGAATTATCTCATGTTTAAAGGCAAACTTTTTTTGACACACATTACACTCAAATTTACGATCATCCGTTGCAACATGTTTTGTTTTCATATGATATTGATATGACGCTTTCTTGTCATATGTTTTGGAGCAGATATCACATTCAAAGAGTATCGTTGAATCACTTTTCTTTGGTAAAGTTTTTATTATCACCGTATTTTGATGGTCTGAATTTGAATCATCAGGATCGGCATCGTCATCTTGAATGTAAACAAGATTCGTTTTATCTTCTTCTATAAGGATTTCGCCCTCTTCAATGAAATGTACATATTCTTCCTGCGAGTCAACTTCTTCAACTAGTTCACTCTCATTGGTTGTATCCTCATTTTCAAGGTCATCCTCAACTCGTAACTCATCACGTTGGAGTGCCAATTGTTGTTCAGCAGCTTTGGCATTATCATAAAATGTAAGGGCATGATGAAGATCTGTCATGCAGTCAATGCAAATTTTACATGGATCATCTTCTGATTGTGTGATCTATTAAATTATTGTAAAAATCAAAAGTCGATTGAATTGGATGAAATTTCAAATAAAAAAAGGCTCACCTTAAACTCAAAATTGAAAACTTCATTTATTCTGTCAGCTAAACAGTTTGTTTCGGCAAAGAGCGATTTTGATAGTGACGATTCTTGTAAGCAAATTCGACAAGAATCCATTTGTTTTTATTTGCATTGAAAATTTTAATAGCGGTTTGTTTACTTTTATTTTTTGGTTTAGCAAAATGTGTTTACACGCCGCCTTTTTTTGTTGACTGTATTTGTAGCTCACACTTTTAACCTTTTCATACTGATAAAGTTTTATTTTTAACTCTCTGTTTCCCAGGAATAGATCTAATTGAAATTTTTTATTTGATTTTTGATTGTCTTCTATGACTTTTCAAAAAGGGGCATCGGATAAAACTTTTGGAATTCATTTGTCGTGTCCTCAGCTAAAAAAAATTTTTTTTGCCCTTTGTCTTATTTGACTTTTAACTCATTCCCGTCATCCGTTGCGTCGACGCAACACCTACTTTGAGGTCTCTCTTCTCGTTCAAATCAAAAAGTTTCTTTATCAATCTTTCTTAGAATCTTCATTTAAGATATTTTACATATTTTTTGAATTTAAACTAAAAACTAAAAATTATGAGCTTATCTTTTAAGAAAAGTCGCGTTTTTTTCATTCTCGTACAAGATTTCTGTATGTATTTGTGTAGCACTTATACGTATTTTATTTTGGCTCTCCTATAAAATTTTTATATGAAACCCGATGAGAAAGTTGTTCATTTTTACCTAAAGAATAAATCATAGAAGAACTTTTTGTTCAAAACTCAATATTTCTAGGAGCGGCGTCGAATGAGTTAAAAAGGGTCATCGGATAAACTTTTGGAATTCAGTTGCCACGGCCTTATAAAAAATATTTTAGTTTTATTTTACATGAAATTAAATTGATAAAAACCCATTGTGAAGTGAAAGGTTAAATGAGCTTCCTTTTTCTCTCTCTTTTTCAAAAAATTCTCACCCATATGATGTGTGTACGAAAACAGCTGTTTTACATTCACATGTGTTACTATGGGTACAATTTATACAGGTTTTGTTGATCATTCATTGTTATTATTACGGAAAACACATGAAATCGCTTGTGTTTATATTTTTATAAATTTTTTTTCCTTTAAATTTAGTATATTTACAATAATTTCATACACAAGAAAAAGTCAAAATACTAAAAATCTCCATGCCAAGGACAAAAAAAATAAAAACGATGTCCATCAATGAGTATTTATTTGATGATGTGAGTTTTTCATTTATGATGATTCAAAAATTTACAATTTTTATATTTCATTTCATTCAGTTACTCATTGAAATCTTTAACAACCTGACGTTGAAGGATCAACTTACATGCAAGATTGTTTGTCAACGATGGTTAGCCCTCCTAATGACAGACTACCATTTTAAGCATTTGCGATGTCTTCAACTCGTATCAAAAGTTTTTACACTTGAAGAGATTTCAATAATTTTACAGTCAAAATATCGTTTCACTTCCATTATAATGGACGAACAGTCATACAAAGTGGTTCCTTTTCATAGGATGGAACATATTTGGAATTTCCTCGGCGAATCAGTTATTGACATAAAAATCAAAGGATTGACTGATTTGGATATTTACCGGTTACTTAAATCATTTCCCTTAATCAAATCCCTGGAGATGTATGGATTTAATTTCACCTGGGTGCAAGACGACATTGTTCCGGTATTTCCCCATGTTGAGCACTTGAAAGTTAGTAATTTTTTCCTGGTGAACGATGTGCAAAGTTTATTTGGGAAACTGCCCAAATTGAAGACAGTCGATTATGATATATTTAATACTGGAGAGGCAGATGAAGGGAAACCGATGGTTGAATGTTTCCAAAAATATCCAAAATTTCTTAAAACTTTGCATTGGTATGATAAAAGTAAGGAATTTGATAAAATTCGTGAAGATTTGCTCAAATTAAAGAATCACAACATTGATCGCTTGTATTACATAACAGACACTGATTTTAAGTTCTTATCAAAAATATTGGAAGCACAACCAAAAATCAGTCAAATAAATGTTCGATCAAATGCAATTCCAGATCTCACTCGAATCACGTCTCTCGATTTATCGATTAATTCTGACTCTCAATTCAGCTTGAAACCACTTGCAGCACTGACGAACCTAAAAAAACTTTATTATAAAACAGTCGCCTTATGTCCAATTGGGCATGAAAGTTTCGAGAATGAGAGTGTTACAGATATGCAAATTACGATGACAGGTTGTCAATGTCTCGACTGTATTCTAGTATTATTAGAGTCATTTAAAGGCGTAGAAAATTTCCATTTCATTCAAAAAGAGACTTCAATACCACGAGATCGCCTTATTTATTTCATGGATCATTGGCCTAACTTGAAAAAATTGATATTTAATAATAGGAGATGCTCGGAAGAAATTCCCGGTTTCGAATTATTCCCATATTCTAATGAAAATTTTTCAGGTATGAAATATTTGAGCATATCAGAGGACATTGAGCTATATGACAACATTCATCAACGTATACCCAATCTCATAAGTTTACATTTTTACATTAACTCGGAATCGAAATCACTTGACGTAATAACAGAAAGTGTGTTACCATATTTGCCTGAATTGCAACACGTTTTAATTAACTTTGATGAAACTTCAGCGTATCATATGACGGAGGAACAAAACAGAAAAGGATTTGAAAATGTCATCAAATACTCAAAGAAAGTTGAGGTAATTTCACTTTTAATGACAAAATACTCAGTTGGATGTTAAATTCAATTCATTTTCATTTACAGGACCTTCAATTACCAATTTTACATGGCTGCATGGACATGGTCCACGAAGCAACGCAACTGTTCAAAGCATTACCCGCTTTAATGCACATCTGGTTTGACCAGATTCGTGATGGACGCATTTTTGTCCATCGAGTTTATTCACGATTAGATTTTTTGAATGATATACAGTGAAATTTATTTCAATTTATTTCTTATATAATGTTAATGAAATTGTACAAAAATTAAAATAAATTATTTCTTTTGATAAACTTACTTATATTCCAACGACTCCAATCGCTTCAATTGCTGCTCATCCAAAACATGTAAAGCAGTGAGACGTTCATTGATCCTTGTAAGAATATCTTCACCTTTAATTTCAGTCCCTGTTGGAGAGGAACCAAAAGTACCCGAAGCTGATGTCCGATATGATGTTGTTGTGACAGTTGGTGTAATTTCCACTGTACTTGATGACGTCACATTCTAATGAAAAACAACAAAATATCATTAAAAATGGTATTCAATCTGAATAAGTCAAATTTAGTGGGTTATTTGTCGGAATTTAAATTCAAAATACCTATCATGATTTTAATTGAGGACAATTCGTGTATGACATGTGTGTGTTTGTGTGTTTTTTAGTGAAATACAAAATCAATTGCAAACCTAATTATGGTTTCATTTAAATTTTAATTGTAAGCTCATTTATTTTAAAATTATTTATCTGGAAAAGTAATCAATATGTTTGTTTAAAATAGTCTTTTTTTATGAAATTTGATGTCAGTGGAAAGGTTAAAACTTATTTTTAGACAAATGTGAATCTAATTCTCGTACAGCAATCTGTATGGAAGTCTATAGGTTTTATACGTAATTTCTGGGATTTATTATAGAAAAAGGTTGTTTAAAGGAAAATTTGTGGGAGATACCATTTTAAGTTCTAACATCAATTAAAATAATAATTTTTTTTACTGTAGCAAACTTGACTGAAGTTATCAACGACCTTATCAACGAACTTGAAGACCTCTGGGAGGTGTTTTTGACACCCTCTGGATCCTCCCCTTTTTATTTTTTGTTGTATTTTAATTTCCAAAGGGGCCAAAGAGTTTTAAAATCACATTATTGAAATTTCCTACGAATCAGATGACATTCCTGCGCATTTTTAAGGCGAGGTCTTACATAAATTTTCCGTTTTTATTCGGCAGTTTCTAGTCCTTTATTTTACACTACTTTTTCATAGAAATGATGCCAAATGCTAGAAAATAAAAATATCTGGACAGCTTTATCGTTTAACATCGATAAGGCGAATTTTTCATGATTTTTTGAACGTGAATGGAAAATGACTTAAATATTACCATAGTAAGATGGAAAAAATGACCAAATATTCGTCTGACGATTTAAAACGATAAAGCTGTTCAGATATTTTTATTTTCTAGTGACTGGTTTGATTTCTACGAAAAAATAGTGCAAAACGAAGGACTAGAAACGGCCGAACAAAAAGGGGAAATTTATTTAAAGCGTAACCTTGAAAATTCGTCGGAATTTCCTCTAATTTGTTGGAAATTTCAACACGGTCTGAAAAACACGTCACTAAGGCTCCCAAATTTGTTGATGAGGTCGCTGATAACTTCAGTCTACTCACCTCTTTTTGTGGTAATCGATCAAAAGATTTTATAACACAATGTGACACATCAAAATTAACCAGCAGAACAACGAGCAATAAAATCCAGCTTTTATTAAATTTCATCATTTTAACACCAACAGATTTTATTTCAATTTTTTTTTCAAAATATTTATTATAAATAATTTTAACACATTTTAATTCAATTTTTTAAATTTTATTTTCAAAGTCCGTCTTTTACCGGACTCGGTTCAATTGAAACTGTTTGATTGACGAGAAAACTAATTCTAATCCACTTCCAAATCAATATTTGATTGAAATTCAATAGACGTCTGTTAAATTAATCAAAATTTAGTATCACTTTACATTGGATTGAGAAATATTCAATCACATAACGCTCACTTTTTATTTTATATTCAATTTTACTGCCCTTTTTCTACTGGAGATGTTTCATTTCCACTCCAAATCGTACCAACTGCCGATTGCCACACACAATCCTCAATTTTTTGATCTTCATCTTGATTGAAATTGAATAAAATCAATTCATATGTAATTATTGTGCCTGTTATGCTCAAAAGTAAACCACGTGTTACACGAAAATAGCGTTTTCCTGTTAATCCGATGTTTGATGTTGCGATTTCGGTGAAGAAGCGTTTCACCTGATGAAGGGAAGGTTATTAAAATGAAATTTTTATATGAGGTTCATTGGGGTTTTACCTCTAAACACCATTTAGTTGATGGAATTTTCCGGAAAATCAATAAAGGTTTCCGTGACTCTTCATTAATGAATGAGCATGTAATGATAATAAGACAAGTTCTTGTAATGAGGAATGAAAGTGAGAACCAAAAATAAATTTCATACATTCGTGGCATTTGACTGGAATTTAATGTAAAAAAATGAAAAAAAAAAATATGAAAATAATTAGTACACTTTTACTCACATCAAACTATTTAACAATTGCAAACAAATAAAAAACAGATTGTTTGTGAATGAAATTAATGTGATTGTCGAGGTCGCATCGTCAACTTCACTTATCAAATCACAAATTTTTCTGTAACTCCTCCGTTGTTCAGACCAAAAATCCTCATCCATTAGCGTATAATCTTGTCTAAATATAAAATCGTTTAACCTTCTGAACATATTTGACAGTCCCAATGCAATCATAATGATGAATAAATCCATAAAGCTCCATGTGAATGTGCTAATGATGTTCATCCATTTTGAAAAAAGGGCCAAAAAGAGATTATAATCAATGATATTGAAGATAAAACCCATGTGTGAACGGAAAAATGCTTCTGTAATGGAATGTTCTTGAGGACATTGCAGCACATTGATTAAATTGGAAAAAATTGACATTGAATGCTCGACAAATGAAAAACAAATCACAAAAATTGCAAAAAATTTAATACTGTGTCCAATAAATGCTCGTTTTTTACATTTTGGAAGATTATTTTCAACTTTTTTCCAATACACCATGATCGAAGGCCATTTCACTGCCAGGAATAAAAACTGTATTAAACTGAACCAATTTACAACGTAAAATACCAAAGGAGCTGAAATTTTTTAATTACTAATAAATTTTAATTTTAAATGTAAAACTAAAATTCCCCTTACAAATTTTTCCAATTTTCAATCCGTATTGTGCCACAGTACTCGATGCTGCAATGACACACATTGCCCCAATTGATATGATGCAAAAAATGGAATAAATTGTATTGAAAGACATCCATTTGAATTTCAATCCATTCAAATCATGTCTTTTAGTCCACAGTCCAGTCAATGGCATTACCGCAAAAATTTGTGCAAATGCAAACACATATTTTGATGTCTCGTAAAAACACGGATTTTGATCAAGTTTTATAATTTTACGCAAATTATTTTTCCTTGATTTAAATGAATTTGAACCGATATTTATACGAGCCATTTTCAAGGATGGTAGTGGTAAAAATGAATTTTCAGAAATAAATTGGAGTAGGTGAAACGTAAACAACAAAATTGCGTGGTAAAAGTCAATTAAAATTGTGTGACACTGATTTTGATATCAAAGATGATGTTGTTTATGTGAGTGATTTCTGTGGAAAATGTGAAAATAAAAAAAATGTAAATCGTCAAGTGCACTTAGGAAAATGTGCTTGTTTTAACTGAAAATATAAAGTTATTTATAATAGGAGAAATAAAATTGTGTCTCCTTTCAATAAATCTGTCTCAAGTTTTTGTAATTTTAACTTTAATACTTTTTCAATGAATTTGCGATAAAATACACAATAGATTTCAATTATCGAAATTGCTCTGAGCAATTTTACAAATTACTCTTTTAAATTATAATTTTATGAATGAAGTTTAACACTTATAAGGTATTTAACTCCCGTATGTACCTTGGTATAAAAGTGTACTATCACTTAAAGTGTCAAAACTGTTCACGCAAATCACGAAATTTTCATCTCTCGTACAATGTTTGTGTATGGTGTTCTATGCGTCTTATACGAATTTGTATAAGCTTTTAGTATAAAACCAGTCCATTAGCCCCCTTTTGGTCACGTCTCGACCGTGTTGTGTTTTTGAGATAAAATATAATTAGCGAGAATATGGACGTGTCAGGACAAAACTGTTGTGTTTTGAGTTATCCAGAAACTGAACTTTATTTGAACTTATCAAATTTAAAATTTTATCAAAATATACTTAACACGTCTATATTCAATGATGGTTGTAACAAGAGAGAGAGTGTTTCATGTTGTGTGTTACCATATCACAGAATTATATAAAGTGATTATTTTAGACCAAATTAGGACATCTTCATTAGAGGTTATCATGTTTCCTCAAGAAACTGGTGTTCGGTTCCAACTCCCTTGGAGTAAATTTTAAAGCGTGATTCGCTGTTTCTTAAGTATGAAATAATATTTCATGTCCTCCAACCATTATATCATCATCAATGGGAAGCATATCATTTTTTTTTCTTAAATGCACTCATTATCATGGTGATTCAATCAATTTGATCTTCATCTAACGAAGAAAACGCATTGATAGTTGCTTCATTGTTATTTTTAATTTTTAAGCATAAAAGGAGTCTACATCACTTTCTCTTGAGTTGACTGTTTTTATTGGTGTCATTGATGTAAACTTATCAACTTTCAATATTTTCGATGATACTTGCTCTCTTCAATGAGTAATCCAATAAGTTTCATATCACCTTAACGCCTTTCAATGCCTGTCTCACATACATTTTGACTTAAACTTATACATTCCATAGTATCATCGTTGTTCAAAGCTTGATCCTTTTAATGTTTTGTTGTTCGCTGAGTACTCCAAGATTCTCTAACAAAGGAACATTTAAGAAGTGTCTGTTCGGAACTCCTGTTAAATTTTGTTCGAAAGACTCGTTTGTTTAAGTGATAATTCTAAAAAATTTGGTAGAAGCTGTGTCCTTTGAACAGTCGGCAAAGGGCGAATATGAAACTACCAACCCCTCTAGCAATCTTTTTTGACCCATAAGTGTATGATAAGTGTTAATTTCTTTCCTTTCATTTTCTTTTATTTTGATACAATGAATAAACTCTTATAAAATTAATTATATTAAAACTTTCAAAAGAAAATGCCCTACTTTATTATTTTTAAGACAGTATTTAATCACTTTATCCCTACAAAACTAATTTCTATGATAATTTTCTTTGATATCAAGCTTTTTAAGTGTGATTTCATTAAAAAAAAAAAAATACATAATAAATGTGGGTTCTTTGAACACCTACTCATTCTCATAAATTATTATTATCTATAAGTTTGCTTCACGTATTCAAACACCTTTCAAAGTAATTTTTTTTTTTGTAAATAAAATGCATTTATGAAAAGCACTTCAAAACTATAATTAATGACGGTGGGATTATTTTACGTGACGATGATGGTGTTGATATTTTGCGAGAGAAATGTTTTTAAGATGAAAAGTTATATTTGCATCCTACTAGAAAATGCATTTTGATTTAAATGTTTGGCTTCCTTTCATTAATTAAAATTATTGAAATGATTCAAGAAATTTCTATCGCGTTTAAAATAAAAATCATCTTGTTAATTATGAAGCACAGTAAATTTAAATGATTCTCATGAAGTTTTCTGATGTTTTCAACGCTTCAGTTGAAGCTCAAATTTGGCACTCAGAAAAAGTACGATTTAACTTTTCTAGGAAATCAGGACAAATTGAAAATAAATATAAAGTGCAATTCTCGTAAATTTGAAAATATGAGTTTTAGTGAAAAATCACCAAGTTTTCCAAAATCCAAGAATTTTTTTTAAATCACAAAGTTTTGAAAATTCGCGGAAATTTTCCCCTGTAAATAATAAATTTGAAAAGAAGCATATAAACGTATACTCAAACAGCAAATGTACGTATGCCGTACAAGCAAATGTATGTACGCTGAACAAGCAAACGTATGTATGCCAAATAAGCTAATGTCTATTGCTCATCCGGCAAATCAATGTTTGCCAAATTGGCTACTCTTGAAAAAATGTATAGTATACATTTTCTTTTGAAATGTTATATTTTGAGAAATATTTGTCGTAGAAAAAATCTAAAATATGTTTTGGAAACAACAGAAAAATATCTTTTAGAATCTTATACAACATTTTAATATTTGTAAATAAAATTGAATTTTAGAACGAAAATTGTAAATTTTTCATACAAATAATAACAAATTGATGCAAACCAAACAATTTGGTTGAACACTCATGTTTTTGCTGATTCATACAGGTGCTCTGCATTACTCAAATATTTGGTACGCATTAAATTTTATTTATATTTTGATGAAAGTATGAAAAAATTACAATTTTCGTTCTAAAATTCAATTTTATTTACAAATATTAAAATGTTGTATAAGATTCTAAAAGATATTTTTCTGTTGTTTCCACGACATATTTTAAATTTCTTCTATGACATATATTTCTCATTTTTTCATATCGGTTTGCACCAATTTCTGCTAATTTTTATGAAAAAAATAAACATTTTCGCTTAATAATTCAATTTTATTTACAGATATTAAAATTTTATATAAGATTCTAAAAGATATTTTTCTGTCGTTTCCAAAACGTATTAAGAATTTTTTCTACGACAAATATTTCTCAAAATATAACATTTCAAAAGAAAATGTATACTATACATTTTTTCAAGAGTAGCCAATTTGGCAAACATTGATTTGCCGGATGAGCAATAGACATTAGCTTATTTGGCATACATACGTTTGCTTGTTCAGCGTACATACATTTGCTTGTACGGCATACGTACATTTGCTGTTTGAGTATACGTTTATATGCTTCTTTTCAAATTTATTATTTACAGGGTCAGAATCGCCCAATTTTAAAAAAATGCATGGACTTCAGTGTATATCGCTCATGGATGTCAATTACGATCACGTTCTATACATTTTTGTTAAATAACTCGTCGAAATCATCAGTTAATTAAGTAATTTAAAGTTAAATTTGATTCTTAATTTGCTCTAAATACACATTTCTAATTAAAGCAAATAAAAATTGAATGACTTCATGTAAGAAATGCAATTAAAGAATGAAAAAATTATTAATTAACATTTATTATGAGCTTCAATAATTCTTGGGAAGTAATGACGACTTTTATTCATATGGTAGACATGAAAAATTAGAAATCAAGAAAAATTATGTCTTTGCATGAAATGACAATCAAATTAATGATAAAATATAAGAAATGGTAAATTTTTATTGATAAGTCCTTATCTAAGGTAATTCTATTTTAGTACGATTTCTAAGGAAATTTATCATAATTATTTTAAAAAATATCTCAGTTTAGCTCTTTGCGGTCCATGGATACACGGAAGCCGCCTTCAAAATACTTTTTAAGGTTACGTTTGAATTTGTATTCATTTGATTTGCTCGTGGGAAGGCACTTAAAATTTTCAATGATTAAAGATTAAATTTTTTAACCCTTTACTTACCAGAGCTTCCCTTCATGACTTGTCACTTTCTAGTAACTATAGGAATATATTTGATCCAAATTTAAGAAAATCACTTTCATAAGAAGAATCTCACTTTAAACGAAAGGACCCGTAAGGCCACTTTAGAGCATTGTCATATTCACTTTCTTCTCATGGAAAGGAAAGAGCTAAGGCAAATTTCTAGTTAAAAGATAAAAATCAAAAATCAATCATAGTTTTTTTTTAACTTTCAGAATTTTGTATAAAAACACACTGAAATCATCAACATAAAACTACAACTATTTTGGCAATATTCAGAGTTAGTCGACTTCTATTTAAATTTATTAATTTTTTTTTGTTCCGTTTAAACGTAATTTCAAGTATGAACAGAAAAAGTCATGTAAGTGAATTCCATTTTTTCAGCACTCAATGGATTAAGTTAAAATTTTAATATGTTTCCTTTCAGATCATAACATTTGCATTCATTTTAATGACGCTGTGTGATCTTTCACTATCGAAACCAGTCGATAAAAGTGTCAAAGTCGTTGATGAAAATGGAACAAACATTGAAGTTGAATTAGAATTCGAATTGAATTTGGATGTAAAAGTAAATGGAAATTCTGTGATAAGCTCAACTACTGTTCCACCATCGCCATATGAGCCCTCATCGACACCATTTCCTACCACATCAATAGCACCTACAACTCCGGGATCGTCAACGACGCCTTATTCAACGACACCTTATCCATCAACATCTCAATAAAATCCCAATAAATTTCTCTTAAATTTTATATCAATTTGTTTCATTCAATCAAACATTGACCCATTTTCTAAAATTGAACACTCCATGACATTACTTTGATTATTTCCATTTAATCACGTGTTTTTTTTGTTAACTCTATTTTTACCTGCAGGCACTTTTAAATAAGATGACAATTGCCATAAAAAAATACATTTGTTCACGTAAAGAGAACATTTTTACATCACAACAATAAAAAGAGGCTCATAGTGGTGCATTTGACACACACAATATTGTCATATGTGCATTTTTCATGTAAAATATGAGGATATTTTTTAAATGTATGACTGAATGAAGAATAGAAGTGAGCTTAATTCTGGTAATGGCACAAATAATTTTCTCGTTTTTTATTGTTATTAATGTTGAAGAGTGTCGTAATAAAAATAAAAATGAATTCACTTTATTGTCATGACATGTGTGCATTTTTCACATGTCTTTTAGTGCAATTACAATTATTTTTAGGATGCAAAATTTCACTTCAAATTTTAGGATTTTTGATAGTCATAGTTGACCTTGAACATATCAAATCATAAAATTTTTAATTAACAAATCCCTGATATCGTTTAACATTCATTTAAATCCGTAACCTTTTATCCAATTAGTACATTTTGACACAAATCAAATTAAATTTGTGTGAAAACAACCTTTGCATATCAAAAAACATTCAAAATATTATTTTATGTTATTTACAAACACATTTCATACAGAACATGTATAAACAAAAATATTTGTATTATCATCATATCTGTATCAAAACTGTCCTGTAAAAATATTTTTTTTCTATTTTTTAATTGTTTTTGATAAAAACATCAACCTAAATCAATTAGCACCAATTAGATACAATTATTAATGGTTCAGCAATTGATTTTTTAGATTTTTATTTGTTTTTTTTTTTTTAAATCATTCTCATTTTACTTTAAATTTGTATCTAGTTAAGTGTAAAATTGTGTCTTGATATGAAATTTATGAAAAATATGAGAATTAAAATTTGAAAAATTTCATTTTGAAGGAAAAATTCATTCAATAACATTCAATTACAGTAAAGTGTCCTGCTAACCCACATAAAATCATGTAAAATGAAAAATAAAAGTGAATGAATCTAGTATTTGGTTTCATATTCATACAAAGCATATGCAATGTACTCATAAATGGTATAAAAATCGAAGGAAACTGGGGAAATTCAAACGAAACTTCTTTGAGTGAGTGTCGTAAATTTGATTGAAAAAATGAGTTGAATGAAAATTGGGGAAAACATTAATTGTAGTTTCACTCATTTTCTCTCAGGAAAATCTTTGTGGTGGGGATTAAATTCATATCTCTCTTAGTTGATGGTACAAGGATATGAAAAGAGAGTATAACAGTTATTTCGCGCTAAAATTTATAAATAAATTCATTTAATTGATTCATGTAGAAATTTTTTTTATTGTTTGGCAGTGACTCATTTGTTTCTTATATGGCACACTGCGAGTGATGTGCGAGACATTTTCAATTTACAGTTTAATTGATTTACGATCAATTTCTCGTTAAATTTAAAGCTTCTCAGTACTTTGTTGAAATTTCCTACTAACAAAAAAAGTTCCTGTGAATTTTTTAAGGTGATGCTTTATTTGAATTTTTTTCTTTTTGATTTGTATCGCTTTTTTCCACTAAATTTTTACGGAAATAATCACAATCGCTAAAAAATGGATCAATTTCGAGAGGTTTTAAATCTAACATCAATACGTTTTTTTCATGCTTAAATGAACTTGAGCCAAATATACTTCAATCAACCCGATTAATCGAAAGATTTTCACTTTTCAACAGACTTGAAATTTTTTCCAGCACCAACTGACATGAAATTTTTCCCAGCACCAACAGAAATGAAATTTTTCTCAGCACCAACAGACTTGAAATTTTTCCCAGCACCAACAGAAATGAAATTTTTCTCAGCACCAACAGACTTGAATTTTTTTCCAGCACCAACTGACATGAAATTTTTCCCAGCACCAACAGAAATGAAATTTTTTACCGGCACCAACAGGTTTGAAATTTTTCCCAGCACCAACAGACATGAAATTTTTGAAAATACCAACAGAAACGAATTTTTCACTAACACCAACAAACTTGAAATTTTGGCCAGCACCAACAGAAAAATGTCATGTCTGCTGGTACTTAAAACTTTTCATTAGCTCTGATTTTGAGCTCACGGTTAACTTATATAAGGCGTCGCCTTAAAATTTACGGAGGAAACGTCTTGTCAGTAATATGATTCATCAAATTGTCATCTTTTCTAACAGACTTGAAAGCAATTTTTGCATATTTGCATTAGCTCAGTCATGGAAACCTTCAAGAAACTGATGTCCTAGAATTTTTTTCTTAATTTTATCCACATTTATTCAGGCAAATTTTATTTTTCTAAATTCTTATTATTGAAAACAGAAAAACAAGGTCACTTTTGTTGATTGATTTATCCTGAAAATCATCGTCCATAGGCATTTCATCTCAAATTAATAAAATTGTCACATATTTTTTTTTGAAAGATAACTTTTTGATTTTCACTCAATCAAATTAAATAAGAACAAAAATAATAAAAAAAAAATTTTTCACATGCTTCGTTGTTTCCATTAAACTTTTTTTTTTTGTAAATATTTAACAATACAAACAAAATTTCGACGAACAAAATCAATTGATTGAATATAACAACAAAAAAAAAAAACAATTAAGCACAGTTTTTACTTTGATACCAAAAATTTCAATTGAATTTTATCAAAAATATTGTAAAAAAAAATGTAAAACAAAAAAAATCCTATTCATTTTAAAAGAATTTCGCTTTTAACTATTTATTACATCACGTTAAAAAAAAAAAATGAAAAATATTCCAAACTCATCGTATTATCATGAAATAAGGCAATGAACGTTGTTCAGGAAAAGTAAAATAATAATAAATTTTATGTGCATCAGCTGCTATGCACTTTTTTTTTGTTGCATTTTTAAATTTTTGTTCATATTTAATGTTTCTATTTCCTGAAACATTTTTTTTGCTCTCTCTCACTTTTGCTAGTTATGCACTTGCATGCTGCATTGTCTGAAATGCGATTAAATTTGATTTAACCGAGTTTTATCTTGCTACAATGTGTCTGTTACTTGTAATAAAAAGTTTTATCAAATATAAATTTTATATTTGAAAAATTTTTCTGTGTGTGTGCAATGTGTGCCTTAAAATGAATGAAGGAAAATCGTTTATCGTGACATTTGGACGTATTTTTTTAAAATGTTTTATGTTTGCTCACCATTAAAGGGATATAAATTTAAAATAATTTAATGAAAAGAGGATTAAATGTAAATATTATGGATAAAAATTTTTACTAGCACTTATAATTAGAGGCTCGTGTTATTCAAAGTTAAACAATAACAATTTTTGTTTTAATTTGAAAAGCAAATCTCAAGATATTGATTCACGTGCACGTTTTTTTTCTAGAATATTACTCTATTTTTAAATAAATTTGTTTTTAAAATTTTCAGTTTCATTTGAATTTAAAGCAAACAATTAAAGAAAATATCAATTGAAATCACAGACTCCAATGGAAAAAATTTTTTGTTAAAGTGTGACATCAATTAGTAAATATTTGTTTTTATCGAACTGATTTAAATAATAATCATAAACAAGAAATAAAGTACCAAAGCACCTACGATCATGAGGATAATTAACATAAGGGTTCTAAATATTTATTTTAAAGAAAATTGGAGAATCATGTATCCGAAATAACGTCAAGTAGGTAAAAAACGTGACATTTTCAATTAAAAGGGTGACAAATTGATGTGTTTTTGAATGAATTTTACTTGTAATTTGTTGGCCATCCTAATTATTAGCACAATTTTGCATTGGTACTTGAACTTGGCTATAATTTTGTCAACATAACTGAAAATTATTCAGTATTTATTGTTCTTTTATCGGATAAGCTTATAATCTCGTGGAAAGTTTATTTTTATTTCTATTTCTGCTAATTTTCAAAAAAAAAAAATTATAAAATGAATCCACGACGACCAGATAAGAAACAAGAACATCGTCCTTACAGCATCCATGGCGTAGCTAATTCACAAAATTCAATCAACAGTGGCTTTTCAGCGTATGGCTCCAGTAATTTTATGAGTGAGTGCTCCTTTGACGAGTTTTTAATTGGATTTTAAATTCAATTACAAAAATTGAATTAAAAAAAATTAATTTCATAGTCACTAGAAAGGAATCTGTAATTGAATCAGCGAAAAAAGTGAGTCCATGGTTTAAACAAAAATACAGGAAATTGTTCAGGAAAAAGACGATCACAAAACGTCTTCCAATTCTTCAGTGGTTACCTAAATATAGTGCTGATGATTTTATTGGAGATTTAATTGCAGGTGTTACTGTGTAAGTATTTTTTTTTAAATTAAATTAAATTAGGCTGGTCCAATTCGAATTTTTCAATTCGGGGGTTTTGGACATTAAATTAAAATTCGATTTGGAACGGCCTATTAAATTAAATTTTCATTAATTATCCATTTTAATTTCAACAGCGGTCTTACAGTGATACCCCAAGCCTTAGCATATGCTGGTATCGCAGGCCTGCCACCCCAATCCGGCCTTTATGGATCATTTGTTGGATGCCTTCTCTACATTTTCATTGGAAGTTGTCGGTGTGTCAACATAGGACCTTCTAGCACCTCCTCTTTTTTAACTGGACAAGTCGCGGGTGGGAATTGGCCTCGTGCCATTGTTTGTGGTGTTATCGCTGGTTTCATTGAATTGGGCATGGGCTTATTCGGACTTGGATTTGTCATTGATTTTGTTTCAGGGCCTGTCTTGTCAGGATTTTCCAGTGCAGTTGCTATCATGATATTTACAGGTCAAATTAAGTCATTTTTGGGTATTAAGGCGAAAGGATTCACTTTTATCCAGGTATGGAAATCAATTTTAAAAGATATTCATAACACGAGAATTGGTGATACGGTGATGGGACTTTGTTGTATGGTAACGCTGCTTCTTATGAGACAATTACCTCGATTGAAATTCGGTCCTGAGGATGATAATCAAAAGTCAACATATCAAAAGGTGATCAATAAAATTATATGGATCATTGGAACTGCAAGGAATTTCTTGGTAGTTGTAACTGCAACCACAATTTCATATTGCTTAATTCAAAATGGACACGGAGATTGGCTGTTAACAATCGGTGAAGTGCCACAAGGTCTTCCGGAATTTAAACTTCCTTCATTCTCATCACCGGATGTTGTGAATGCAACAGGTCATGTAATTGAAAAAGGAGAAACATTTTTAGAGATGATTTCATTTATGAATATTGGATTGCTTGCGGTTCCCTTGATTGCCTTAATTGAAACGATGTCTATTAACAAGTCAGCTGCCGAGGGAAAGTCAGTGGATGCGACACAAGAATTAATTGCAATTGGAGCAGGAAAATTAGTCAATTCATTGGTGGGTGCATATCCTGGTAACGGATCATTTTCAAGGGGGGCAATCAATAAAGCATCTGGAGCTAGAACGCCATTGGGAAGTTTGTATTCTGGAATTTTGGTCATAATTGCTTTGCTGTACTTGACACCATACTTTCAATATATTCCCGATGCAGCACTTGCAGCGGTAAGTTATTTTCCTTTTTTGATTGAGATGAATCAAATTTCAATTAATTTTTTTTCAGGTCATTATGGCTGCCGTGTTATTTATGGTAGAATATGCAGTTGTCAAACCATTGTGGAGAGCAAAAAGTAAGAAAAGCATAATTTTAAGCGCATTTCGCTCGTGATATCCGTCCGTCTGTGCCAAAATCAAACTAACCGACTATTCCAAAATTACGAAATTTTCTAAAATGGCTGAAATTTAAAAAAAAAACGCCGCGGGCGAAAAAACGCCGCGGGCGAAAAATCGCCTAGAATTTTCCAAAATATGTGAATTTTCTGTAGAAATGCGCTTTTGTTTATCGTTCACGATTCCGTTTTACAATTTTTTGTTATAAATGAAATTCAAATTTTTAAATTATTCAATAGGAAGTGACTTGATACCAGGATTTGCTACATTTCTCTGCTGTTTACTGTTCGGAATCCCAGCTGGGACATTCATTGGCATCGCAGTCAACATTCTTTTTGTTCTTTTCCACGCTGCTCGTCCCAAAATTCAAGTAGACAAATGTGTTGTAAGTTAAATTTATATTTTTATTGATCCAAATTAAATCTGTCACTTCAATAAATATCATAATTTTTCCAGACACATCGCCTCCAAACAAAATATTTACTCATCACACCCGATAGATGTTTAATGTTTCCAAGTGTCGAATATGTTCGTAATCTAATAAACAAAGAAGCCTTGAGAAATGCGACACCTGTTGTAATTGGTATGATATTATTATTTTAGTATAAGACAAAAATAAATTTCATTTCAATTTTTTGGGAAATTTTTTTTAGATTGCACCCACATTTATGGTGCTGATTTCACTGCCGCACAAGCAATTCAAATGCTGCTAAAAGATTTTGCATCGAGAAATCAACCAATATTTTTCTTGAATCTCAAACCAAGTGTCGCTGAAATGTTCGAAGAAGCGGAATTGGATTTCCACTTATTTTATTCATATCATTCACTGGAACAGGCCATTGATGACTCGAAAATCCTGGAAGTTACAACTAAATTGTAAAAAAAATTTCATCTCAATAAATTCTTATTTTATAAAAAAAAAATTGAATTGTAGTGAGCTGTACGATTATTTATTTATTTAGCATCCAGATACGTGACTAAAGATGAAAAAATGATTTACGATGTCTTCGCAATGTCCAAATGAAATTCACGTCAGACATTTTCATTGTCATTAATCTTTTATAAATATGCTCACACTTTGTTAAGTGAACATTGCGATATCACAGAATTGCTCTATTTTTATTACACACACACAATTTCAAGTTAAGGTCAAGGATACTCGCTTGAATGACCTTTCAAACTTAATATTAAAGCTCTTCAATTTTGTAGCAATTTCATCACTCAAGTAAAAATTAAATTTTTCATTTAAAAGTTGTTTGATTAGCAGTAATTTTTTATAAAATTATAAGAAATCTTGTTGATTAAGGACTTGATATAATTGAGATGTATAAATTTGTGTGTCATGTGTGTGTGTGTGTGTGTGTTTGTGTATGAGGCATCTGGATATTAAACTAATAAAACTCGTTAAGGAAAATTCAATTTGTGTGATAAAGTTTGTTGATGTCCTAATTTTTAATTTCTTAAACTTTATCAATCAAAAAGTTTCTTAATTTGAATGAAATGAAATTTATTGCATGTATGTCAGGAAAACTCAAAAAATGTGTGTTATCCTTTTAGAGGGGGTTGCAAAAGTTCAATTTCAGCAACTCTTCTTCGAAATTTTTTACCGGAGAACGTTTTTAGAGTGGATTTTAGCAATTTTAGCTCCAGCAACTTCTCTTATCGATATTTTTACCGGCCAATATTTCTAGAAGGGGTTGCTAAAGTCTAATTCCAGCAACTCCTCTTAGCGATATTTTAACCGACGTATTTTTTAGGGGGTTGCTAAAGTTTAATTCCAGCAACTTCTCTTATCGATATTTTTTACCGGCGAATATTTCTAGAAGGGATTGCCAAAGTTTCCGTGCGATTCGACTCTAAGAAAAATATTTATCATTTAAATTTTTTCATGTTTTTTCTTCAAATCAACCGTCATCACCCTCATTTTTAATTTAAATTCTCATACAATTTCATTTCTCATACAGCTTCATATAAACCGTTTTCACATACATTCGAATTGAACTGTCAAAAAGACCACGAAAAAAATCATAATAAAAAAATCAACTAACGGCATTGAGTTAAAAGTACAAACCAAGATAACATTTAAGGAAATTAATTAATTCACTTTAAAAAATCAAGTTTATCCATTAATTTTCATGAATTTCATCCAATTAATGGATTTTATTCCGTTATTCAAGTAAATCTTTGTTTAAATTCAATTTAATCAAATTTAACGTTAAAATTTACATACCGGGTAAAAGGAATAAAAAAAAACAATGAACAGTGAGATTGAAACTCCGTCATGCTTTTTATGTTCAAGCCAAAAAGATTATTGTTTCAATTCGGCAGCCGATGAATTTGGGTTGATTGAGGTTCGTAATAAGAAGCAGATTGTTCAATGGCTCTCATCGATTTCGTTTCTCGAAGGAACTGCCATAAAATTGAAGGAACATTCAAAAATTTATTTTTGTGAAGTCCATTATGCAAAGGAAGAAATTTGTCGTGTTAATTTCAAAGATGGCAAAACTCGCATCGAACTTTATCGAAATAAAGCGGTGCCGACTTACGTTAAATTAGAGGACCGAGCACGAAATAATCGTATCAACAGTTTTTTATGTCTAATTGACGATTATGAAAAGTGTTTAAATATTTGCGAAAACTGGATACCACAGAAATTGGACAAAAAGTTTCAACTGATTCATAGCTCAAAGGAAATTAAAATTGAAATTGCCGATAATTTGGTACTGAAAATGTGGAAAAACGACTGTGAGATTGACAATAAATTCGCAATTGACGCTGGATACATTGAAATGAATCAAAGATTACTGTTCTGGTCACGATTACGAGGATTGATGAGATATTTTGAGAATCAAATTAAAACTGAGGCATGTACAAAATTTCATACAACACCAAAAAAGTTTGATTTAAGTAATATGAAGACAATTAAAGTCACACCCGAGTTCCTTAAAACCTTGAAAAAAGTTGAGATGAAACCAAAAATCCCATTGAAATTGATTCCATTGCAGAAAATGAAAACTACGATTATTGAGAAAGCGTTGAAAGGAGAGCAGGAAAAACCGAATTTGACATTAACTGAAAAGGTAAGATTTTGAAAAACATTTAATTTGAAATTAAATTGAATTTTGGTCCTTATTTTACAGAAAATCCAAAAAATCCCCTCTGTAGATCCAGTTACGGTTCAAAAACCTCAGGAAATTAATGTAAAAATTGAAAAAGAAGATTCATCTGCAAAGTCACCACACACTGAAGATCAATCAGACATTAGCAGTGCAAATCCCAATTTAACAAGTTCAATGAATGTAAATATTAGTGATGAGAGTTTAGAATACTATTCATTTAACATGCTAGCGAACTATTTACGAAGGATTGGAGACATGAAATTGAATTGGCACACCGTCTTAAGTTACCAAAATATTTGCATCCTTCAAATTGTCATTACAAATCATAGACCATGCATTTTAAAGGCCTTGAAAGCTGATAAAAATCTGTATGTGTCTGGATACATCAAAGGAACCAAAGTCATCAACAATTTGATTAACAAAACACCTGGAAAATTAAACAAATCAGATTTCTACTGCTTCTTAAACAGTTTGGATCAAGTTCCAGTCAAAGTAAAACAAGATCCAGAAATTGTTGAAGTGAAACAAGAAAAACTCGATTCAAGTGCCTTTTTCCAAGGACTTATTCCAGATTTCCCTGCATTACTGGAAAACTTAAAGGCATTCCATCAAAATGACTGGACACCGGTTTGTTTGGATGAGAAAATTGTCGTTATATTTAAAGTTGATCTCCATGACATTCCAAAAATTAAGCGATGCATCACAATTGATCGTAATTTAAAAGTTACCATTTTCGGTGCCAACATGAATGAAATTCCGATACTTAATTTAATAACACCGTGGTATGAATTGAATCCCTTCACAGTGGCAAAAATTCATCAAATTTTAGCGAAATTGGATGAAACTGTGTTTGAAAAAATGTTGAGACCAACACAATTTAAGCTGAAAACAAGTATCAGAGAAGGACAATACAAAACTTTAATAAAATCGGAACATCGAGTCACAAGTGGGAAGGTTAAGAAACATAAATGTGCGTTGTGTGATTATGAGAGTAATACACTGAATTATGTGAAGCAACATTATGAGATTAAACACACACCACCAGATCGGCAGTGTCCTGAGTGTGGTAAGCAAATGAATGCGACTCAATTGAAAATTCATGCGAGATTTCATATTAAAAAGGTATGTAATGAAATTTTCAATCCAAAAAACCTCAAAATTAATTTTATTTTAATTTCATTGTAATTCAGGTTCATTGCTACATTTGTAATAAGGGTTTTGCTGACAGTCGTGACTTGAGAAAACATATCGGCATTCACAGTCGACAAAATTTTGAAAATTCAAATTATAAAACGAGACCACTTTCATTGAGAAATCAACCGAATTCAATGAAAAATAATACTATGAATTGCTTTTCAATGAAGGAAAATGAACAAAATGGTACGAGGAATTATGATGAAGATGAATTTATGGGTGAAATGCCACTGTTAGTAAAAATGGAGGAAATTGCGAGTGTTACTCATCCAGGAGACGATTTATTGGATGTTGATCAAATTAAAAAGGAGATTGAAGATCAGGATGATGAAATGGCGGAAATTGGCTCAATTGAGGATTTTCATGAAAATTACAATGAAAAAGAAACTGTCGTAATTGATTAAATGTTAAATTTCAATGGAAATTTTAATTTAAAATTGTAAAATAAATTTGATTAAGTTTAAAAATGTATCAATGCGGTTCATTGTTTGAATTTGTTCTCTGATTCTGTTTGTATTTTTCCTTGACCCCTGTTGAATTTTCCTTAAAATCCTTTCTGTTGTATGAAAATTCCTTGTGAAAAAAAATCATCTTCAAAGTTCTTATCATAAAAAAATATTCTCATTTCACATGGGTTCCATTTTACTGGGAATTCTCGCACTACGATATTTCCGATATTACCGACATCGTCTCATATTTTTGTGCTAAAATTCTTTACTTGGTGAGTTTCTTCCGATTTTTTACACTGTTAAAAAATTAACGAAAAAATTACCCTAATGGACTTTATCAATATTTTCGAGAGAGTTTAAAATGGAAACTGGTACGAAAATTAACAAAAATCAGGAAAATTAAAAAAAAAACAGAAATGGTCAGGAAATACGTAAAAAAAACATGCAAATTGGTTGCCAATTTTTTTTTTGTTTAGCAGAATTTTGATTACCAAAAATTTTTTTTGGTTGCCAAACTTATTTTTGGTTGCTAAAATATTTGGTTGCCTAAAAATCACTTTTCAAGTACAAATATGAGAAAAAAAACATTATTAAAAATTCCTGTAACTGTTGTTTAGAACCATAAGAAGAAAATTTTACTATGAAAATTTTCCATTTTCAAGTCCCACATTGAATTCTAGTCTAGAAGATTATATAGGTTTTAGATGAACCGTTCTTGAGCTTCGCGGTTTTAAAGAAATGGCGTGAATACAATAGAATATTTGTAAAAATTCAATTTTTTTTTAATTTAATTTTATTTAATTAATATTTTTTACAAAATTGTAATTTTGTTGCGCTATAAAGGCATTCTCAGCCACAGCGGGGCTCATATTACTTCTTTTATTTGTAATAAGAGCTTAGGCTGCTGAGAAGCCTCTCTCTGCTTCCGCTGATGATGCTTGGCGGCCTGGAAAAAAAATAATCTAGGCATTTATCCCAATGATGAAAGTTTTTCAATGAACTTGTGGTAATTCTGTTTTCCTCCAATCCTCATACATTTTATCAAAAAATTGCAGAAATTTTTACGAACTTCCATCTGCAATGCACAGCAGCGTTAAGGCCACTGCTCTTGACAGTTGTAAGTTCTCATGTGTGTCGAAGGGCATTGCTTTCAGACCACTGCAGATGGAGGAAATTTCCATCAAGCTCTCTGCTTCTTTTTCATTATTGGGAAGCATGTTGTTTTGGTTGTCAATAATTAAATCCATTTTGCCTTCAATAGTATTCATCTCTGAGCTAAAATATTTCATTTAGGGCTCTCCAATCCTCATTGGTTTGCACGGGCAGAAGCTGACTGACCTCTCCATCTGCAATGGACAGCAGCGTTTAGGCCACTGCCCCTAACAGTTCTAAGTTCTCATGTGTGTCGAGGGATAGCGCCTTCAGACCACTGCAGATGGAGGCAATTTTCTTGAAGCTCTCAGCTTCTTTTTCATTATTGGCAAGCATTTTGTTTTGTTTTTGAATAATGATATCTATTTTGCTTTCAATAGCATTTATTTCTAACCTAATTAGCAGCGTTCAAAGTGAAACGCCAAACTTATTTTATTTTTACATATAGAATGGGTCCAAATGAAACAATTTCCGTTCGGAGGCATTTTTTTTAATTTTGTTAAGTAGTGAAAATCAGCAAAATAATCCGAAATGGTCAGAAAAATCGAAAAATTAAAGAAAAGTCAAAACATCGGAAATAAAATAATCGAATAATTACGGGACTTTAATTGTTATTTTTTTCTTCTAGATCGGAATTGTTAATTTTTTTTTCTAGATCCATTTATGAATTTTCTAGATCATATTCCGATTTTCACTACCCCAAAAAATTGATAAATATGGAAACCCCAATTTTGCTAATAATTTATTTACAGTGTAGCAAAAATTCGGAACAAACTTCACCAAGGTAATTTATTCTCAAATTGAACATCCCTGCTCCATACAAACCCGTGTAAAACTCACCCTACATGTGAACTCCCTCCATACACACACACACACACACATGTACACAAATCATAACTGTAAGTGTAGTAAAATTATGTTGATTTTTGTACTGTCTCGACATTCATTCATAATATTCAATGATTTTTACTCATTTCAACGTTAACTACTCGATTCAAATCATCAACATACACAATCAGTGTATTCATACAATGTAAATTAACATCGAGTATAACATGATCATCATCATCATCATGAACGTACAAAAAATAATAATAATAATAATATAAAAAAACTACTACTATAGACAAGCAACAAGTAAATATTTTTCAGTCAGTCACTATTTCGCCGTTTAAGTGAAAATACACATTTTATTTAAATACAGAGAATAATCGTGTTATAAAATAAAAATAAAATAATATAAAAATATATACACATGTTTTTTTTATAATACGTTAATGTCCAGTGTTCACAGAAATGGATAAAATTAAATTAAAATAATCATTAAAAAAAATTAATTTTTAATTTAATGAAAAATTTCATTTAAAAAAAGTAATAAAAAAATATTTTTTATATATTTAAAATGTAAACGACGCATTTTAATATAATAAAGATTTATGAATGAATTTTATTAATAAAAATTTATAGGAAAGGTGTTCTAGACGAATCATAATAAAAATAAAATTAATGATAAACATAACAATTGCGATAAATGAATAGCAAAATAGACCCTCCACACATTTAATGTATTTTAATGCCTTTTTCAAAAAAACAAATAAAAATACAAGTAAATTAATGAATGAATTTTAAATTTGTTATAATTTTTAATCTGAACATGAATTTTAGAATATGTAATTTTTTTTTGTTAGAATTTTAATGATAACAAGGAATTTAAATTTAAAAATTTGAATAGAAAATAAAAGTGACGTTGATTAATTTTTACAATTACAAATCCAGAATAACTTGTTACATGAAAAAAAACATTAAAATTAATATTGAATAATAAATAATAGAAAGTCTAACAATAAATAAAAATAAAAATTTACTTCTTCATTTTTTTTTCAATTTTAATTTTATTTTTGATTGTCACAGCAAGACATTACTCTTTTATTCAACTGATATCTATTGAAATATAGACCAAAAAGATATGTTTGTGTAGATAGTGAAAGAAAGCTGCCGCCCGGTTATAATTTCTTCGTTGTACGACACACACACAGGTGCTTTATTTAAATAATAATAAAAAAATTATAAAAAACATATAATGCTATGCATTGCCAGACAATACAAGACGCATGTTTAGGATATAAATGAATGAATAAACAGATGAAAAGATATTTTGTAGCTGTTTGAATGTCAATATTTGATATTACCTCACACTTGTCACAGTGTCGTCATTTGCACTTGTTCTTTCAATTATTATGTTTTTTTTACTATTCTATTATTTATTATTAAATTTTAAAGCATACAAAACCGAATTTTGGTTACAACGTGATTGAAATTCATTTATTACAAGAGATTTTGACATAAAAATGATATTTAAAGAAATTTATCCCTTTACTGACCTGAAGGTAAATTTTTGAACATGAGACATCAAAGCCGATACTCTAATCCATTGCTAATTTTTTAAAAATGAATTTAACCGTGTTGAAATATCCTACGAATTAGCGGAAATTCCTGGGCAACGCCTTAAAAAAAATTTCCCTTATAATTTCCTCTGTTTGTTCGGTCGAATCTAGTCGTTCATTTTTCACTATTTTTTCGTGGAATTCTTGCCAATCGCCAGAAAGTTATTATATCGAAAAGGCTTTATCAATTTACATCAATAAGTCGTATCTACTTGCACTATTTGTACTGTGTTGAATTTTCCTACGAATTAAAAAAAAAGTCTATGAACTTTCAAGGCGACGCATTTCCTTTAAAATTTTCCCGGCAAAATCTAGCAATTAATTTTTTTGTAAAAAAATCTTGTCAATCGCTAGAAAATGAATGTAAAGGGTTTTTATCGTTTTTCATTCATACGACGATATTTTTATGGATTTTTGAGTGGTAAATGACAGTAAAACTCATTTCTTACTATTAATTGAGGAAATTTCGATAACATAAGGCTATTTGAGCCACTGGATGCTATTGGTTTAATAGGCATGATTTTTATGAAAAAATAGTGGAAAATCAACAAAAAGTAGAAACGGTCAAACAAATAGGGGACATTTTAAGGGAAATTTATGTAAGGCATCGCTGTAAAAATTCATAGAAATTTCCTTTGATTCGGGGGAAATTTATACACGGTTAAATAGATGAAAGTTACTAAATTTTTCATTTAACAGTATTTTGTGTGTTAAAAATCGTCTCGCGTACAGTCACGCAGTGCTACACGGAAGCAGTGGCGGATTGCTCAAAAAAGTATTTTGTAAAATTTCAGAATGGCTTCGGCCTATTATTTTGTTAAAATGATTAAAAAAATTTTAGTTAAATTTAAATTTTAAAGAAATTCGAAGAAAATGCCGAAAATAGTGACCCTCAAATTTGACAAAAAGTACAATAAAAATTATTTCTTTTTTCAAATGTCAAACAACAGAAGAGCGCTGTTAGCTTAATGAATAACTGAGTACTGAGAATGTGGGGGGCAATTTCAACTTTCATTGTAACGGCACCCAAAGGGTTAAAAATTAAAATTCTAATTTTATTATGATTCAAATTATTTACACCAAAAATCTAAATAAGAATACATTTTAATTAAACTTTATTATTTTAAATTTAAATAAAATTTAACAAAAAAAAAAATCTAATTCATTCATAATTTTTTTTTCATTTAAATTGTAGTGTATCAGGCGATATAACGTCAAAATAATAAAAAAAATAAAAGAAATTAAATGAAACGATAATAAACCAAACAATACAAACAAAAAAAAAATATTGAAATATACTTTAAATCGAAAGGTGTTTAGTTGTTTAGAATTTTATAAACAATCGTAAAACTAACCGAAAACGAATGCAAATGTGAATATAAAAAGGTGAAAATTAATGTATTTATTGTGATTTTGTTCCAGTTTAATTTGATTAAAAAGCTTGAAATTAATAATAAAAGGTGAGTGATTTTTATGAAATATTTGAAATTAATTTCTGAAATTTAAGGTTCAATTTAAAGCCAAATATGATACAATTTCGTCAAAAAATCGATGTGCAATCAATACACATACAGCTAAAATTAAATTAAAATTGTCTAGCCAGTCACTTTATTTGATTATAAAAAATATCAGCAAAGCATCCATTTACAACGATGAAATACATTTTATTTTTATCAATGACATGATTTTAAGCCTTGCTTACATGCAGCTTAACGATAAAAATAGAAAATGACACAGGAAATTCTACATTTTTTTGTTAATATCAATATTTTACTGTCAATATCCTGCAAAGGTGTTTTATTTCGCTCATTTTTGCAACTTTAAGCATTTTTTTTTAACATAAACAACCATAAAAGTAGGTGTCAAACATGCACCTTCAGTACTTTTTTTGTTTTTTTTGTAATGCTGACACGCTGTAAATTACACTTGAAATTACACACTCAAAATAAATAAAATTCAGAATTGAATGTCTTATCGATTTATTTTTTGTTTGAATTTCCTGTGCTTGTGTTCTATTTTAATCTGATTTCCATTCACCTTTTGACATTGTAAGAAAATAAAATTAGTATTTGAACATGTTTTGCTTGAAATTAAATTGTAACTGTTATAAAATTAAATTAAAATCGAGATCTAATTTATTTTTATTTCTTTTTATGTTTTGTTGTTTGAAGTTTTTATTCAAAATTTTCTCAAGTTAAAAATCAATTATCCACAAAAATGAAAGTATAAAATTCGTGTAATGTAATTTTTTTGAATGAAATGAAATTATGATGTAATGAGAAAAAAAATAGAAGAAATGGAAATAATAAAAACTGACACAATTCATTTAAAACTCAAACAAAAAATAAAATTGTAGTACAATTAAAAAAAAAAAAACTCAGTCCAAAATCTAATGATATTCTATTTTCTTCTGAAGTTTACCAACTTCAAAAATTACAAGTTCTTTGAAAGTGAACTCAAAAACGAAAAACAAGTGAAAAAAATATCAAAATCTAGAACTTGTGCAATTTTCGATAAGAACAATGTTTGATAGATTATTCAGAACAAAAATTGGACAAGTTCTAGATTTTGATATTTTTTTCACTTGTTTTTCGTTTTTGAGTTCACTTTCAAAGAACTTGTAATTTTTGAAGTTGGTAAACTTCAGAAGAAAATAGAATATCATTAGATTTTGGACTGAGTTTTTTATTTTTCATTTTTAAGTGTTACTTTTGATTTATAACACTCAAAATCATTCGATGCATATTATTAATTTTTAACTTATTAATGGCTTCCTCTTTAGAAGTTACAGTGAATACAATGGAAATCTCGTAATAAATATTAAATGTATTAATTTGTTGTTTGTACATAAAGCACATTCCTTTAAGAGTGATATTGTGATGAATGTGAATGAAAAATGTCTTGTATGAGAAAAATTTTTTTCCTGTTCGTTTTAGGTATATGGTGTCTTCTGGAAAGTTGCTCAGAATGATGAGGCGGAAATTTTGGCATGAAAATAATTTTCCATTTTCTTGGAAAATTTTCGGAAAATCGGTTTTTCCATGGTCACCCTATTTTTTTGTATGGACACCCTAATTTTTTTATAGCCTATGTTACCCGGGCTTTGAATGGGTAAATATGCCTAGAACATACCATGGGTCTATTTCGAACCGTTTAGCCGCAATCGTGGAAGAAACTTTTTTTGTGCATAAAATACAAAGAAGAACTTGTAAAAATAATAATAAGAAATTCATAATTATAAAATAAAATGATATAAAAAATGAGAAGAAAAGAAACATTTTGAAAAACAAAAGAGAGGAAAACGATTAAAGTCATTTAAAGGGTAATAATTTCAATTGAAATGCGCTTTTGACATCACTTTGTCTAAGAGAAAAAAGTTAAAATAATGCATTTTAAACAAATTGAACCGTCGCGACGGTTCATTCTAGTTTTTCATCTTTATATTGATGTGAATCAAAAAAGCTGTCGAGATATTGCTTTTTTCTAGCGATTGCAGTGATTTCGAAAAAAAAAACCTGAATTACAAGCGAAAGATAAGAGACAACCTTGAAAAATTCAAAACATGATCGTGATAGTGAACGATATGCACGAGCGCATTTCTATGTAAAGAATTGCCATTTCCATTGCCGCTCTATTTAAGAACTGCTCACTTTTTGAGAACTGTTAGTTGGCCATTTTGGATCAGTCGGCCATTTTTGGTTAATCCGCCAGTTTGAAATTGACACAGACGGGCCTGCATTTTAAAGAAATGCGCTAAAAAAGTAAAATTTATGTTAATATCGTTTTAAGATTCGAAGGAAATTTCAACACGGTCCAGAAAAGTCACAAAAACAATATTCGAAAAAATTATTAACGGTTTTTCACGATTTTGGACCATTGTCAAGCTATAGAGCCCTAAGCTCGTAACTTCTGACCCAAGGACCATTCTGTGTCAAAAGAGCGCGTGATGACGCTGTACAAAAAAAAAATCGAACAATATCCATAAAATTCATTCAACCTTTTAAAGTGAATCGCCATAAACCGAAAATGCACTTCCATTCAACTTTCACACTAAATTCCTTAATTTCTCACAATAAAATCAAAATTTAAGTGAATGAAAAATTTCACAATGAAAATAAAACAAAAAAATTACCTTGTTTTTGTGAAGCTACTTTATGTTGATCCTCCATCGCATTTTCAAAGAATTTCTTTTTGTCTGACACTGTTTTGGGCGACTTTGTGACTACAGGTGGTGACTAATGGTTTTGTAAATGAATGTTCGAGTTTTCATGGAAAATGTAAATAAAATTGTGTGAAAAGAAGAAAAAAGAAAATAAATAAATTAAAGTTCAATGTAAAATCAAAAGTATTTTGAAATTATGAATCAACAAATTTCCGTTGAGCTTTAAAATTCAATCAAAAATCAACAGTCAAAACATACACACAATTAAAATTCAAAATTATAATGCAATTCCAAACTAAAATTAAAAAAAATAAAATTAAATTCAAATAAATCGATTATGTGTTTTAGTATATAATCATATCATTGATGATGATCTAATTTATGTGAGTAAATATGCATATTAAAATAAATATGGGTGAATATGATTTTTTTTGTTTGTTTGTTTGTGTGTTTAAATTATAATTATAATAATTGTTATAATTGTGATAATTGTAGCAAAAATATTATCAGTTATGATCGAATAATTACTATCATTAACAAATATTGTATGTCTGTGCATTTGTGTGTATGTTTGTGTGTGTGTGTGTGTTTGTGTGTAAATTAAATTTATATCAAATATTTGACTTGAACTTAGTCAAATGTGTATTTTATGTGTATGATTGAGTTAAAATAGCGTTAAATTAGTGAATATTTTGTCAAATGAACAAAATTGTAATGAGTGTGCCATGCAAATGGTGACTGAAATGTGATATTTATAGTTTTTCATTTGAATTGTACATTTTATGCATAAAATAGCATAAAATACAAAGAAGAACTTGTAATAAGAGTGATATTGTGATGAATGTGAATGAAAAATGTCTTGTATGAGAAAAATTTTTTTCCTGTTCGTTTTAGGTATATGGTGTCTTCTGGAAAGTTGCTCAGAATGATGAGGCGGAAATTTTGGCATGAAAATAATTTTCCATTTTCTTGGAAAATTTTCGGAAAATCGGTTTTTCCATGGTCACCCTATTTTTTTGTATGGACACCCTAATTTTTTTATAGCCTATGTTACCCGGGCTTTGAATGGGTAAATATGCCTAGAACATACCATGGGTCTATTTCGAACCGTTTAGCCGCAATCGTGGAAGAAACTTTTTTTGTGCATAAAATACAAAGAAGAACTTGTAATAAGAGTGATATTGTGATGAATGTGAATGAAAAATGTCTTGTATGAGAAAAATTTTTTTCCTGTTCGTTTTAGGTATATGGTGTCTTCTGGAAAGTTGCTCAGAATGATGAGGCGGAAATTTTGGCATGAAAATAATTTTCCATTTTCTTGGAAAATTTTCGGAAAATCGGTTTTTCCATGGTCACCCTATTTTTTTGTATGGACACCCTAATTTTTTTATAGCCTATGTTACCCGGGCTTTGAATGGGTAAATATGCCTAGAACATACCATGGGTCTATTTCGAACCGTTTAGCCGCAATCGTGGAAGAAACTTTTTTTGTGCATAAAATACAAAGAAGAACTTGTAATAAGAGTGATATTGTGATGAATGTGAATGAAAAATGTCTTGTATGAGAAAAATTTTTTTCCTGTTCGTTTTAGGTATATGGTGTCTTCTGGAAAGTTGCTCAGAATGATGAGGCGGAAATTTTGGCATGAAAATAATTTTCCATTTTCTTGGAAAATTTTCGGAAAATCGGTTTTTCCATGGTCACCCTATTTTTTTGTATGGACACCCTAATTTTTTTATAGCCTATGTTACCCGGGCTTTGAATGGGTAAATATGCCTAGAACATACCATGGGTCTATTTCGAACCGTTTAGCCGCAATCGTGGAAGAAACTTTTTTTGTGCATAAAATACAAAGAAGAACTTGTAATAAGAGTGATATTGTGATGAATGTGAATGAAAAATGTCTTGTATGAGAAAAATTTTTTTCCTGTTCGTTTTAGGTATATGGTGTCTTCTGGAAAGTTGCTCAGAATGATGAGGCGGAAATTTTGGCATGAAAATAATTTTCCATTTTCTTGGAAAATTTTCGGAAAATCGGTTTTTCCATGGTCACCCTATTTTTTTGTATGGACACCCTAATTTTTTTATAGCCTATGTTACCCGGGCTTTGAATGGGTAAATATGCCTAGAACATACCATGGGTCTATTTCGAACCGTTTAGCCGCAATCGTGGAAGAAACTTTTTTTGTGCATAAAATACAAAGAAGAACTTGTAATAAGAGTGATATTGTGATGAATGTGAATGAAAAATGTCTTGTATGAGAAAAATTTTTTTCCTGTTCGTTTTAGGTATATGGTGTCTTCTGGAAAGTTGCTCAGAATGATGAGGCGGAAATTTTGGCATGAAAATAATTTTCCATTTTCTTGGAAAATTTTCGGAAAATCGGTTTTTCCATGGTCACCCTATTTTTTTGTATGGACACCCTAATTTTTTTATAGCCTATGTTACCCGGGCTTTGAATGGGTAAATATGCCTAGAACATACCATGGGTCTATTTCGAACCGTTTAGCCGCAATCGTGGAAGAAACTTTTTTTGTGCATAAAATACAAAGAAGAACTTGTAATAAGAGTGATATTGTGATGAATGTGAATGAAAAATGTCTTGTATGAGAAAAATTTTTTTCCTGTTCGTTTTAGGTATATGGTGTCTTCTGGAAAGTTGCTCAGAATGATGAGGCGGAAATTTTGGCATGAAAATAATTTTCCATTTTCTTGGAAAATTTTCGGAAAATCGGTTTTTCCATGGTCACCCTATTTTTTTGTATGGACACCCTAATTTTTTTATAGCCTATGTTACCCGGGCTTTGAATGGGTAAATATGCCTAGAACATACCATGGGTCTATTTCGAACCGTTTAGCCGCAATCGTGGAAGAAACTTTTTTTGTGCATAAAATACAAAGAAGAACTTGTAATAAGAGTGGTATTGTGATGAATGTGAATGAAAAATGTCTTGTATGAGAAAAATTTTTTTCCTGTTCGTTTTAGGTATATGGTGTCTTCTGGAAAGTTGCTCAGAATGATGAGGCGGAAATTTTGGCATGAAAATAATTTTCCATTTTCTTGGAAAATTTTCGGAAAATCGGTTTTTCCATGGTCACCCTATTTTTTGTATGGACACCCTAATTTTTTTATAGCCTATGTTACCCGGGCTTTGAATGGGTAAATATGCCTAGAACATACCATGGGTCTATTTCGAACCGTTTAGCCGCAATCGTGGAAGAAACTTTTTTTGTGCATAAAATACAAAGAAGAACTTGTAAAAAAAAACTTAAATAAAAAATATGGCATGACATGATCGAATGTTAAATTTATTTTTCTTTCTTTAATTTTGTTTTAATTTCAAGTGATTTTTTTAAGGTAAAAACTGCTTGTTTCGCTGTGTGCACCTGAAAAAAATTATGTATAGTAAAAAAATGAAACACTTATCATTGGACGGTTGAGAAAAGCGCATTTCCATTGAAACTTTTCATCCTATCCATTGATTTCGTTTAAAGAAAGAATTTTTCTAATATAAGAAATTTTAATTTTACCCTAACGAGCTCAATTTTTGAACTGAGTAAGTGATCTTGATACAAAAAAGTGAGCAATTTTTCCTACTGAAGCCAGGGCTTATTTTAGCTTTAAGTTAATTTTTATGAGCTTCACGATCCTACACAATAAAATGCTTTTTGACGAATTAATACAGTTTTTAACGGTTTGTGTCCATTTTCAGCTTAGAAGGCCAAGTTTTGCTCAATGCCAAAATATAAAATATAAAAAATTCCATTGTGTCCTTTGATCTACACAAATATCCAATATCTCACACTGGAAGATCATTCTAGAGTGATGGATCACAAAAATAAGTCACGTCGGCCTGACCGTGGGTAATAGGGCATTTTTTCATTCGAAATGCATTTTTGAAAAAAAATTAATGTCAGAGAAAAAAAATTGTATCAAAATTAACTTCAAATTAAGTGCTGATGACTAAAAAGGAAATTGATTAATTTTTATTTTTTTGTTAAAAGTGTTTTTTTCTACATTAAATTTTTATACGACTTTTTTATCCCTTTCCTACCCAGAAATGCCAGAAAAGCCGTCTTGTTAAGGTTGATTGGCGCTTACAGGGCGTTTAATGTTAATTGAAAACGGCCCGCAAACCACACTGCATATGTAAATGTATTTTAAACGCACAGAATATTCCAAATTCGCTGATAACAGAAAAATTTAAAAAATCGCGAAATTTTAATGAAAATTTTAAAATGAAGATTTTAATGAACCGTGAAAAGCCACAGAATTTACAAAGCTGCGGATACCGCAGGGCTTTCAAAAATCGCGAAATCTCTTAAATCCCGGAAAAATTGCATAATTTTTTAATAATTTTTTTGGAAGAATCTGCAGTTTTAGATATTCCACGGTTATGAAAAATTCCGCTGGTCGGGAAATGCGTTAAATGCGATTTTCTATAAAGAAATATTTTTACATAAAACATGTCCCTGTCTAATAAATTTTCTTAACTTCACATAAAATTTTAAATTTTACATAATTTTCGTCAGAATACAATTAAAGATTAAAAATGTGATCTAGGACTCAAGAGAGTACCAAGAAAACCCAAAGGAATCACTGAAAACTTAAAAAAAAAAACAAAATATTCCAAATTTTTCAAGATTTTCGGGTTTTCATCCATGGAAATGCGCTTGCGTATATCGTTTAAGATCACGTCCTTCGTTTTCGTGTTGAAATTTCTTTTATAATTATTTATAAAAAAATTCAAAAAAAAAATTTTTGCTCATCGGACGAAAAGGGCTACATGTTTTTACTTCTTGTAGTTATTCGCTTGCTAACAATGGAGCACCTTGAAGATGAAATTTTAACTGTAGATGGGCTTCTACATTAATTGATAAAAGGTTTTCAAAGGAAAAAGTTACGTCACTTAACTCATGTCCCTGTTATAAAATAACTTTTTTTTAAATTTCGTCCAAATTTCAATTTAAATCAAATTTTCGTCAGAATTCAATTTAATTCAATGTCATATGGTACAGTTATCTTCCGCCTGTCTCCCATAACCGTCTCACTTCATCGTCTCCTTCTTTTTTTTGCATTTTAATTCTGTGTGGGAAATTGTCATAAACATTAATTGACCATAAACAAATTTTTATTTTATTTCATCTTTGATTCACAAAATATTTTAAGATAAGATTAAACCAAATTTCATATCCGAATAAAAAAATATTATCAAAAAATTTCTCGTGAAATCAAAATAATTTAATCTCAGATAAGAATTTTAATACCGATAATAAATTAAATTTAAAAAAAAAAAACAGTAAATAAATCATAAACATAAATCTCATGCAGCAGCATCATCATATCACTCAAATTTCGTTGGATATGAAAAGAATTTATCAAGACAAACAAGTGATTCAACAAATTCAAGTAATAAAATTTTTAATGTTTTATGTTACATTTTTTTCTGGTTCAACATAAACATTTCAAACAAAAAAAAATGCATTTTAAAGATTCATCACTTAATAAATACAAGAAAAAAAAAAATTTTAATAATAAAAATAAAACACATGTTTTAAACATTTTTGACTATTCATTGCCCTTTTGATACAGTTTTTTTTTTGTAACTGACTGACTAAGATTCAATGCAACCACACACGATTAAATGTTTATTTTGATTCATAAATTCGGTAAAAAAAAATTTATATAAGTTTAATTTTGTAGACATGAAAACAAAAAAAATTAACAGATCGTTACAAATAGACATCAATTTTTATATCATCAAGTTTTTTTTTTATTTGTCTTCTGTTTAATTTAACTGTTTCTTGGATTTTCTTTTCATTTCATTTTAATGTTGAATTTAATTCGATTGAAATTTAAGATGAATTTTTAATTAAATAATTTTCGGTTCAAACTTTGATGTTGACGCATTTTTAAAAAAAAAAAGTTCTCAAGCACTAAAAGACAAGATATGTTAAAATTATGTCAAGTTTCATTCTAAATCCAAATACAAATGGTCATAAAATTATAAATTTAACATGTAATTTATTGTTAACAATGAAGTGTTTGAAATGTTATTTTTCTTTTAATGTAAATTGTAAAGGTCACTCACTTACAAGTTTGAGTACACTTACGAAACAAGACAAGTTTTATGACATGACCTGGAAATTTGTGTCATTTTAAAATAGTGCGTCAATTCAGGTCAAAAGTACTTTGATGGGGAAATTTTTCTATTGTTAAGGCATTAAAATGAGTTTAAGGGTTCTTTTCATATGCTAATTATGGGATTTTGATGTGATATCAATAAATTTTGACATTAAACAGTCACATATAACACAAAAAATTTAAAACGTGATCGTGAACGATTTACATGAGCGCATTTCTATTGATAGAGTTCACCATTTTTGAAAAGTCGGTTATTTTTTTCAAATTTGCAGTTTTTGGGAAATTCCGCCATTTTGAAAATTTCCTCCATTTTGGAAAATTTGACAGCCAGCGGTTTTCTGGATTAGCGATTTTTTTCGTCATTGGCGACTTTTTCAATGATTAGCAATTAACATACAGTCCGTCCGTCCCGCATGATCGCGCACAATACTCTCATTTTATTCCAAAATCGACAGAAATCCACTAAAAACCCTGCTTTTCTCAAACTTCGACCATAACTGACCTTGCTCTTTCATTTCAATCAAAGTCCCATTTTTCAACTCATTCACTTCAATTCAATACTAATTTGGGTCATTTTGATCATCATGAGCTAAAACCACAATAATTTAAATTTAATTTTAATTTTTCATTTTTTTTTAGTCATCAATGCAAAATCCTACACAACTCACTTATTTTACTAATGACAATTCATACATCGCTACATTGAACAACTGAAATCAAGTGGTCTCTAGCAATCTCATACTATTTATGGCATAAAATAATCGCAAATAACAACTATATATGAAATGCACGTACATCAAAATTGTGGAATTGCTAGCTAGTCGTCTTGTAGCAAAAACATTATTCATTTTTTCACTCACATTAATTTACTTCACAGGTTTTTTTTATTTGTAGTTGTAATTGCAATTTTATTATGTTGTTGATGATGATGATGATGAAAAAGTAATTTTTTTTTTCTACTCGAGATTAACATTAGCATAAAAAGGTAGTTAATAATTTATGAAAATTTCGATTAAATTGCATTTTAAATGGGAATGAAAGTGCATTTCCGTTTTTTTAAACGTTAAAATTAAGATTAATTGAAAAATTTTGATTAAAGGAGTAAGCAACTAAAATTTGACAGTTCATTTTGTATAGATACACATATGGACGTAAATCGAGATTGGCAAACTTTCACCTGCTTACATGGTTAAGGAAAAATTACATTAAAATTTGAAATGACATGTCATTTTTGACGTTTTGAAATGACATTGACATTGAAAATTCACAACTGTCAAATTTAAATGTCAAAATTAAATATTATCACGGATTCCAAGTTACAGATATGAAATTCAGATTTGAATCAGATAATAGCCCTAAAAAATACAGGCTTTGAATTGACGTTAAAGTGACGTAAGGAAGTAATAAGAGAATTTGAAATGACCGTTAAGTTTTTGTTGACTTTTAAGGTCACTTAAAAAATTCAATCGTTTGTGATTCAGAAAATATTTGAATTAATCTTTTCTGGTTATTAAAGGACTTAACCTCATATTTTACGTGAGTTAAAGCTCATAATGACCACAATAGGACTTTATGAGACCGCGGTGGTGACCTTGTAAAACCTAACCTAGCTCTTGAAATGAAAATATCGCATTTTCGAACAAAATCTGTATAGTAAAACGCTAATTTATGATTATGTTGAAAATGTCATTAACATTTGCCTTGATTGTAATGTAAATTATGTGATTCGCGACTTCTTATCACATATTTAATAAAAAATTAATATAAAAAAATTATGATTAACATTTACTCGTAAATCATGAATAATATAATCAGAAGCATTTTTTTTTCAAACGAAATTTTATAGTTTTCCAGATAAATGACGACAATTCACTCGAATTTAAAAGCATTTCCGTAGATTTAAGTTAAAAATAAATTTTAGGGAGAATTTGAGTAATGAAGTGATGTCAATTGTTGAAATTTAATTAAATTTTTAAAAATTTATGGTGTTTGACATTTTTTTGTTTTAAACAAACCTCAATCTTGTCTTTCATCACACAATCACTTTTTTCACATTTCACTTGAATGATCTTAATCTTAATCTTACAGAAAAAGAAAAAAAATGTTCAAATTAATTAAAAAATAAAGAAACATGAATATTTTGAAAAAAAAAATAAAAAGAAAAATGAGATGTTTTGTTATTATAAATTTTTTATACAAACTTTTGGTTAGCTTTGAATTCCAGAATGGTGTTTGGACCATCGCCATAGAACACCTAGAAGTAATGTAGAAGAAAATTTTTGAGGCAAGAATTATGTTCTGCATCTTGTTGGCGTTAGACACTTTTATGATTCATACATGTACCTTTTGTATGATGCACAAAAAAGCTGCATCTTGGTTTTGAAAAATTTGTATTCTAATACAACCACGATGCAGAACATACAGAATTTGATTTTTATTTTATAAATGGTTTTTTTGTTGATAATTTAAATTTTAATAATAAAAATGATAATTTAATCATTTACTTATTTGTTGATAATATTTAAAGAAAAAAATTTATAAAAAAAACTTTTTTAAATTATTAAAATGCAATATTTTTGTCGAATTTTTCTCTTAAAACTAAGATTTAGATAATTAGAAAAGGCTTAAAGCTCATACTTTTTTCAAGACAAATTATTATTTTTTGAAAAACCCCATGTATACGTATTTTTTTTCCAAAAAAAATGTAAAAAAAATTTTTTTTTTGCTTTGTATTTTTTGCGCGCTCAAAATGATTTTTTTCGAGTTTATCAACATGTATTTCAATAAAAATCTAAATTTTAAGAGAAAAATTTAATTAAAATTTAGTGCCGCAGTATTTGCGGCACGTTTTCTATTAACCGTGAATCCAAGTTGACTGCCTGGTCCAAAATGAAAGCCTTACAATTTTTTTCCAAAATTTCTAAGTTATCTGACAGTTTCAAAAAAAGCTGATTAATTTAAAAAGTCTAAAATTTTCCAATTATCAAGTGTTAATTTTTAAAATTTTCTTATATTTCCGGTGATTCAAATTTTTAAAACTAATTGAATTTCCCAAAAATCTGGAGTTAAATGAATTTTTCATGGTTTCAACGGCTAGATTCTCAACAAAGAGAGATCTCACAAGCAGCAAAATAACCAAATTCACGTAGCCAATCCAGAAATTTAAAAACGCCCAAAAAAAAATATAATTATTATAATAGCAAATAAAAATTTACCAAATAGATTAAAATAATTTAGTTTTTTTTATATATTTTTTATAATACTTTTATATTTATTCAAATCTAAAAAGTGTGAGTGTGCGAAAGTGCCGCTACAGCCTTTCTGGACTATCGCAGACCCATGGTTTCTTCTGAAACTTTAGCTTATTTTTACCGGCCGAGGTAGCCTCATCATTAGAATTTTTGATTTTCATATAAAAAAATAGAGTTGCCGAACAACTTTTGGTTTAAAATACCGGTTTTTCAACAAAAATCAAAAAATTTCCACAAATTTCCTGGAAAATCAAAAAAAAAATTATACCACTAAAATCCTCTTAAAATAAGCTACAACTTTGCTGAAGACACCAAAGACCTAGGACGAACTTGAAAAAATTTTTTTTTTCCATACACATGAATTCTCTTATTATAATACTTTTATATTTATTCAAATCTAAAAAGTGTGAGTGTGCGAAAGTGCCGCTACAGCCTTTCTGGACTATCGCAGACCCATGGTTTCTTCTGAAACTTTAGCTTATTTTTACCGGCCGAGGTAGCCTCATCATTAGAATTTTTGATTTTCATATAAAAAAATAGAGTTGCCGAACAACTTTTGGTTTAAAATACCGGTTTTTCAACAAAAATCAAAAAATTTCCACAAATTTCCTGGAAAATCAAAAAAAAAATTATACCACTAAAATCCTCTTAAAATAAGCTACAACTTTGCTGAAGACACCAAAGACCTAGGACGAACTTGAAAAAATTTTTTTTTTCCATACACATGAATTCTCTTAACAGAATGTGGTTACATCGACTGTAATTAAAAAGTGTATTCCACTTTAAGTTGTTTGGTTAGGTCTTAATTCGGTTAATTTTACGAAAAATAAAACTAAAAAGTCAAAAATAAAAAAAAAATATAAAAAAAATTATAAAAAGTGTGCCTTGTCCTCAAGAAGTTATTAACTTCTAAAATAAACTTTTATGAAGAGGGGATGGCTAACTAAAAAGTAAAAAACAAGAAGTTTTAAGCAAAATAAAATGTTTGAGATAACAGCTTCACAAATTTTTTAAAAGTTGAATTTTGAGTATTATGAGCAAACCATCGCAAAACCAGTCTCACAGAAAAATTCAACTTTTAAAAAATTTGTGAAGCTGTTATCTCAAACATTTTATTTTGCTTAAAACTTCTTGTTTTTTACTTTTTAGTTAGCCATCCCCTCCTCATAAAAGTTTATTTTAGAAGTTAATAACTTCTTGAGGACAAGGCACACTTTTTATGATTTTTTTTATATTTTTTTTTTTCTTAATTTGTTCACATTTTTTCTTTTACCATTATTTTTCGTTTTATTCTCTTCTTGTACTAAAATCTCTGGTTTTACGTCTTCCAAATGGAATATTTCATGATATTCTGGTTTAATTATCAATTCAGGTTCTAATTTAGTTGAAAAAGTTTTCTCTGTTAGTTCCTTAAAATTTTGATCAGTTTCATAAATTTGTTTTTTGAATTGATACAATTCAATAA
>LN483404.1:572440-590977 GCA_900002565.1 Culicoides sonorensis | reverse complement strand
TATAATAGCAAATATTGAGGACAAGGCACACTTTTTATAATTTTTTTTATATTTTTTTTTTTTTCTTAAAATATTTTCATCAAATAAATAAATTTATACAGAAAATAAAAATCAAATTCTGTATGTTCTGCATCGTGGTTGTATTAGAATACAAATTTTTCAAAACCAAGATGCAGCTTTTTTGTGCATCATACAAAAGGTACATGTATGAATCATAAAAGTGTCTAACGCCAACAAGATGCAGAACATAATTCTTGCCTCATTTTTTTGTGTTGTTTTGTTCTACGTATTACTTCTAGGTGTTCTATGACCATCGCGCTAGAATACAAAAACTAGACTTGCAATCTTTGCATTTTTGATCAAATGTTTTTTGAAAAAAAAAATTGAATGTTAAAAATTTATTTACTTTAAATTTTTGATTATTCTGTTGAAATTTGATGATATCGTTCTTTATTTTTTTGTCATGTAATAAATTGTATAAATTTTAAAGAAGATTATTTAAAAAAATCAGTTTTAACGGTGATTTCAATTAAACAACATCGATTAATATATTTCTGAACGTAAATCGTAAATATATTTTGAAAAACTCGAATTTTTACCCAATTTTTACGATATTTAGAACTTCAAATTAAGGCTTTTAATTATTTTATGTAACTTGACGGTAAGTTTTGTGTGGGGTTATTTTTTTTTGCTGTACATGATTTTGAACGTGACTTTTTTTCGTCTGAGATAATTGGATCTTATTTGGATTTCATGGATCCTAAACTGAAAACACCAAAAAAAAAATTTTTTCATATTTTTTTCGAATTTAAAATTTTTTAAACTATTTTCAAATTTTTTAATCAAATAGATCTCACAAATCAATTTTTATGGTACTCTGGTTCAAATAAATCACTCTCTTTGTTCTGCAAAGTTGTTGCTCGTAATATAAACTAAAATGTTTTCTTGGATCAGTTTTAGGATTTTCATACAAAAATATTGAAAAATCATCCAAAAACTGTTCAAAAACAAGGTTTTTTCATGTAATTGCCATTTTCAAAGGGCTCAACTTAATTGGAACAGTTCATTGATGATTTCACAATATTTTTGTATGAAAACCCAAAAAGTGGTGCATAAAAACATTTTAGCTTATATTACGAGCAATAACTTTCCAGAACAAAGTTAGTGATTTATTTGAACCAAACTTCCATCAAAAATTGATTTTTGAGATCTTTTTCATTAAAAATTTTGAAAATGGTTTAAAAATCCAAAAATCGCAAAATGGTGTTTTCATTTTTGGATCCACGAGTTCCAATGTCTTTAAGACAAAACAAAATCATTCAAATCATGTACAGAGAAAAAAATTAACCCTAGACAGTGTTGGACGAAATTACTGAAATTCAATGCGCTTGACGCTTGCCTGTCTGTTAATTGATTTGATACTAATATGTGAAAAATTTAGGATTTCCGGTTAAATTCAAAGGCAAATAATTGAAAATAAAGTAAAATATCTTCTTGTTATCAATCTGAAATGAAATATCGCACTTGACTCCAAAAATATAAATTTCAAATGTCATAAAAGATTTGTGACGATAATTTTTCATTTCATTCAAATTTAAATTGATTTAGTTGTGTGAAAAAAAATTTCACTGTCATTTATTTTCGTTGATCCACTCATGACAGATGCATTTAAACACGTGGTCTCTTTGTTTACAACCAAAATATTTTTAGGGAGTGAACTCTCATTTCAAAACAACAATTTCAAGTATATGAGAGTTGTAAAATTAAAAATCATAAAACTAATTTTTTTGTTTTTAAGAAACACAATTACCGCCTGTTATCTTTTCTTTGCTTTAAATTTAAATTCAAAAAAAAACGAAGAGAAATTTTTAATTAACTATGTCATAAAATGTAAATCTATTTTACTTACTATCATAAAACAAACAAACGACCATTCACCTAACACAAGTACTCGGCTTAGTGTGTTTTAATGTATATTTGTTTTTTTTTGCTATGTTTTTATTTTCAGTTTAATGTAAAGTTTTAAAAATAAAATAAAGTTATTTATTTAGAAAAAAAAAACAAATACACAATTCCTCGGGCCATAAAAAGATAAACCACATAAAATTCAAATAAAACTATCTTTGAAATTTAAATTGATTTACTTTACTTTCCTCTCTTTTTTTCCAATTATTATAAGAGGAATGAAATTAATGAAATATTTTTTGAGTCATTTTAATGAAAATTAAATTGAGAGTTAATATGAGAGAATTACAATTTAAATGAATACCATGAATTTTGATACAAAAATAACATCAAATATTGTGGGTAGTCGATGTGCAAATAAATCTTTCATTTCACTGCACAAGTGGGAACAAGTCTAGAATACAAGTTTTATGCAACAATGTAGGTTGAAATCGAAGATAAGAGATGAAAAGACCGGGTTTTTAGCACATTTCGTGAAAATGCTCGTATTGTGCACGGTTAAGCTGTCCGTCCGTCCGTTCTTTTTGTGTCAATGTCGCGAGTCATAGAAAAATGTCACCAAGCATTGAAAAAATGTCGTTAATCATTGAAAAATGTCGTCAATCATTGAAAAAATTTCACCAATCATTGAAAAAATGTCACCAAAACATAATTTGAAGATTTCTTTTTCGATTAGTGTAAAATATTGATAATATTGGTGAATTCTATACATAGAAATGCGCTCATGTATATCGCTCACGATTACGTTTTAAATTTTTAGATTATTTTGTACTTAAAATTTTAATTGAATGACTAATTTTATTTGAATTGATTATTTGGGTTCGTCTTGTATCCAAAATGATGGAAATTTGCAACGAAAATTTAAAAAAATCGTCATCCTTTCAAAAAAGGCATCGAAATTTTGTCAATGAACTTCCTGACATAATCATGACGTAATTGTCCATATTGCGACAATGCCAAAACTTATCTTATCGTATAAAATTTAAAAAAAGTATCGGCATTAGTCATTTTTTCATTCAATATTACAAATACAGTCGCTTTGATGATAACTTGTTTAGACATGAATCTGTCTTAAACTTGATTCTATGAAATTTTTACTTATCTTCATTCAAAATTTTGATAATAGTTTAAAATATGACTGAAATGCATATAGATAGGACAATATTAGATTAGAATTGAACAAATAATTACCTTTTTTTTTGTTTTCCTTTCCATGTTACACACACTCTATCTAAATTATTATTTTGACTAATCTCTACAATAAATTCAGTTGAAGTTCAGTTGCTTGCTGAATTTATTCAAGACCGGACGTGCAGTTCTCTCTAAAATATATTTATCAATAATAAATAAACAAATAAATATAAATAAGTGTAATAGATTATAGGATTTCAAAGGAAAAAAATGGCATCATCATCATCAAATTATTTAGACATTCCAAGTAAAAAGACACAGGAAATTGCTGGATCTTTAGATGACGACGATCACAGTTTCATTATTTTAAGTTCATCTTGTGCAGCGTCATTGTCATCCTATGAACGGGACGCCGAATTTATCAATCACAATCCAACGATTCAGTTTGATGACAGTGACGTGGAAACCATGATCAATTCAGAGTTGGATGATAAAACCAATGATTTCAACTCAATTCCCGAAATTTGTCGGAGTTTAATTGAAACAATTCAACCAGGAGCAAAAATTACGGCAGAAGATGATTATTCAAGCACATTGAAAGGCAGTTTGGAGGATATTATTACAAATTTCAATAAATTTAAAGGTAACAATACTTATTTCATTGAATATTTGTACAAAAAAAAAAGTTTATTGAAGGCCAAATAATTCCAGATCACCTCAAGGACACAGAAGATGTCTTGAAATCACATTTTGAACTCAAACGTGAACTTTTAGAGAGATCAAAAGAGGTTTTGAGTTTAAAGAAATTAAATGAAAAACTAAGAGAGGAAAGTGAACAATTGGCAAAGGAGATGAATGCAGATAAAGATAACATTCAGAAATTTCAAGCTCAGTTAATGGACGCACAAAATGCAAATGAAAAATTGTTGGATCAAAACAAGCAATCTTCAAAGGAGATCACAGTTTACAAGGAAAAGGCAACAAGTTTCGAGAAAGAATTACAAACTTTAAGGAAGGAAAAAGAATCACGAAATTCATATCGTACTATGTTTTGGAATATCCTTAAAACCGTACTCTGGATTATACTTGGCATGATCATGATGACTGGTTTAGTTGACAGTGAATTCAACCTGAAAAACTGTGAACGACGGCCTTAAGCCTGATTTAAGTTGACAAGAAATAAAAGTAAAAAGAGGGATTTTATATGAAATTATTTTTTTTTAATTACAATTGGTTACTATTAAAATTCGCTCAATTCACTCTCAGGAATGTGTCTTTCTCTTTAATTATACATCGAATAACAGCCAAATTAAGAACAGTAACAACTGAGAGTTAAACATTAATTACCATTTTTCATATCAAAATCACTCACATAACAATGCAAATTATTACTTATATCTTTAACACCAAAGAGCATTAAAAGAGTGTGTACAGAGATTTTAAATGGAATTAATTTTTTTTTAGTTCAAATTAAAATAATTGCTAAGAGCGAATTACAGTTAAAATGATTCCTCATCCTGGTTGTTGGACATTTAAATTTTTCAACTCAACATTCCTTGTCTTGGCCTAGTCAAGAATTTCCCTCATGGTTATATTGTATTCATTTTTTAATTGTTCACAGTGAGCCACGACTTTGGTGAAATCAGGCAGTGTCTCATTAAGAGCTGTTTCCAGGGACGGATTTTGGAAAAGAAAAGGAGAGGGGACTCAGTACCCTTTATTTTAAAATTTGGATAAAAAATGTATTATGGTCAGCAAAATTTAACTTTTATAAACAAATTTGTGCTCATAAACGGCCCTTCAAAGGAGGGGGAGGGGACTCAAAAAATATTCCGAATCCGTCCCTGGTGGCTCCTGAGAGACACGAAATGCAACGTAAATTTTCTAAACCAAAAATATAAATTTCAAATAAATATTTTCGTTTTTGAGTAAAAAAGTTTTGAGTTTTTGGTAAAAGTGACATGAAGCAAAAATGTAGAGAATTTTTCAAGCTACAACTTTCCTGAAGTAACTAAGTCAATATTTCATAAATTAAGAGGCTAAAAATGGCAAAATACACAATTTTGAGCTCATTTTCCGGTTTAAGTTCGGCCACTAGGTTTTTAACCAGGTTTATCTCGTTTTCTGCGAGCATTACAATATGGAACTTGTCTTTTTAAGAATTTTTAAAAAATGTAGGTCAAAGGACGTAGAAGAAATTTTTTCTCAGGATGTAGGGTCGTGCAACTTTCTATCATTCATTACCCTCTATCGTGTATTTTATGAAATTTTTACTAAAAAAAAACGGTTTTTTTATTATTTAACGATTGAAATCAGGTTTCTTAAAGAATTGAACTATAGTTCAAATGTACAGTAAATTTTAATTTAATTGAAACATAGGTGTTCTTAGGGTAACGATAGCCAGTAACTCGACCCTATGATAGTTTTCAGAAAAACAAAATTTTCTAAACTTAATTTCATTTAAAATGTGTTAAAGATGTTTTTTTCTTTAAATTTTAAGATTTTAACAAATAAAAATTCCATTCAACGAGGTCAATTCAATTCTTATAATTAACGTCATTTTAGACCAAAACCCACTCTAGCTAAAAATTCCCCACAATAATTACTATTTCTGTTAATCAAAAGATAATAATTAGCACAACAATAAGTTAACAAACTCACCACCTTCCATCAAAATGACAAACAAACAATCAGATGAAAAAAAAATATATTTCAAGAGATCAGAAAACTTTACGTTTTGTTTTTGTTGACAAGTTGCGAGATAATCTTCTGCACAAAGCATGCATAAAACGTGATTTTAGTGTACCCATAAAATTAAATTATCCAGAAAATCTGCGCGAGATTATACAATTTTTGAAATGTGTAAAATACCAACCAAAAAACACACATGATCAAATCATCAAACTGACACGATGAGCTAATTTCACATTTTCTGTGTTCTATTTTAAGCCTTTGCACGATTTTAAATGAAAAAACAAAAAAAATAAGTTTATGGTTTGTTTATTCAGTGATTTACTTTTTAATTTTTTTTTTTAACACTTGATCATTGAATATATTAAAGTAAAAGAATTCAGAAAATGTGTGTGAGAGTGGAAATTTTTTCTTGGAATTCAATGCATTTAATAAATCAGCACGGTATCAAATGGTGACCTTGAAATGATGAAATTGAACAGATCAGGTTGGAATGGGTTAAGATAAGTTGAAATGAAATGAAATCCGTTTCAAAATCAAGGTTGCTCTAATTATTCATAATTAAAAGTATTAATTAATTTGTCCTTTAACACTAGCTTTGAGTTTGGTTTTTTGTGGGATATCACATGAAATTTGTTTTGGAACCACAAAAACCACAATGATGAGTTTTTTTATTAGTATTCAATTCATGTCTAAATATTTATGTTTCGTTTGATTGTTAATTTAATTTTATATCATTATTTCATTTAAAATTTTATTGATTGATTCTCATTATTATTGTTTTAACTCATCGAATCAAAATGGAATGTTAATAAGACACAAAATTTATGATAGTGTAAAAAAAAGTTGTAAAAAATTATTAGTTCCTGTCGTGTGTCTGTGTTTATGTTTGATTGAAATTGAAATTAAAATAAAATTGTGTGAGAAAAAAAACATGAATAATTACATTATCGAAAAAGTTTTATTTGGAAATAACTTCCATGAATGTTAATTAGATGATTTATAGATTTAATTTTTATTGCAGAGTAGTGATTAAATTTTGAATTTTTAGCGCATTTCTCATCGATTTGATGAAAAATTAGTATTGGAGGTGCACAAGTCGTTCGTCTGAGTCGAATCAAAAATGGCTGATTTTTTTCAAAATGGCAGAAATTGTCGGTAAAGAAAATCCAGCCTGAAAAAAGTACAGTGGATTCAAAATGGCCGCATTTTCATAAAAAGATGAAAGTTTTCAAAATGGCCGAATTTTTTAAAATGGTGAATTCTATCTATGGAAATGCGCTTGTGTATGTGATTCATGATTACTTTCTACATTTTTCTTATAATTTGAAATAATTTAATTTGAAATATTTTATTTACCAGAACCTGAAGACATGAAAGGCCTCGAAACAGCTCAAGGCCATTCAAGGTGAAGCCAATCAATAGTCTTAGTCTCGTTTTTCCAGAAATAATCTCAACATGTGTCATTCAAATTAAAATTTAAAATTCAATAAATGTCATCGCAGTCTCAAATCCCAAAAACATCTGACTCAAAACATCTTTCTTCAATATATTTGTAATGTAAACATTCAAATTATATCAAATACTTACTTACTTGTGACAATTTAAATGCAAAGAAAACAAGAAAATTGAAATATTATTATTATATTTGATAGACAAATTGAAATTGGAATTTCAAATCAAGGTTTACATTATTAAAATTTGTAGTTAAATAATAAATTTAAATCAGTCAAACTCAATCAGATTAGCATCTGAAACAATGTTAAATGGAGACGAATTATTTAAGATTATCAATTTCATGCTTAATTGAATGCTCTTAGTTGCATCAAATTTGAATTTACTTTGAATTGTATTAGAATGCAGATTAAAAAGAATTTTTTTCTTTTGTTTTAATGGAAGTTTAATGGAATTGAAGAAAAATTTAAACTTAACCTTTGAATATCAACATAAAATTACATAACTGAACGTTCTGAGTGACGCATTAGAATTAAAAAAAAAAGAAATAAAAAGAAGTTAAAGAAAGAATGAAAAAGAACACAATTAAATTGAAGACGGAAGTTTATCGTTTAGAATACTAATCAACGAAAAGGCGCTGCTCAATACTTATGATTAAATTTCTTGAATTGAATTCAGTGAAATGATGATCAGTATCCTTAATAAGGAAGACGAATTAATTGAAGATCAATGAAAGTAATTAAACTTATTAATTGTTAATACCAAAAGAATTGAGTTGTGTGGATTTTATTATATAAAACTGATAAGTCCATTTAAAATGACTACCGATCAATCATTTAAATGTCATATCATTCGGAAATGCGACATTTTTTCATGTCAACAAAATTTGAAGATATGTGATTGTGTGAAACATGACACCTTGAGCTTTAATTAATTTTATATTGATATCAGGCAAAGCGAAACATTATCAGTAGGTTTATAGTGAATTTCTCGTCGATTTGAATAAAATGAGTATTGTGGGCAATCATGGTGTCAGTCATTCGTTATCAACAAAATGGCGATTCTTTGTCAATTTTACAATTTTTGCATCATGGACAATTGTTTCCTATTGTAAATGAGGACATCACAGTCACACAGTAAAGCTCCGAAGTTTTTTGGCTCTTTAGACAGTATCTGCATGTGTCATCATCTCTTATCCTTATTTTCTTAAGGTGGTATCTGAATTAAGGTTAGGTCAGGCTTTACAAGGGCACCATCGCGGTCTCAAAGAGTCCTATTGTGGTCACTTCGATATAAATCGAGGAATGCCCAAGGGTTGTAAGCTACTAGGCTCACAACCTCATCTATTCAGTTTCATTCACTATTCCAACTTTGTCTAGAAACTCATAAATTTTTGATAGCTTAATCCATCAATGTCAGGTGGGTTTAGGTAGTATTCCTTAAGGATTTGTTTCCTTTTGTGAATAAGTGCGTAACAGTCACACAATAAATGCTCCGCAGTTTCATGATCCTCTAGAGTCTAGACAGTATCTGCATATGTCTTCATTTCTCATTTTAATTTTCTTTAGATGATATCTGAATTTACCATGTCCAGTTAATATTCCGATGGTCCACCTAATTTGCTCCTTAGTCAAGTTTAGTAGTTCATCTACTCGTTTAGGGTCAAAATGACGGATGAACTTTTTTGACTGTCTAAGTCCTTCTGAGAAGTCAAATTGTGCTTTAAATTCATTTGTCAATTTGCTCTTTATGTTTTCATTAACAATTGCAATTGATATTCCACAACTATAAGTATCGGTTTCATGTATCAACTCGGCACCGCTTCTCACTAAACTATCTGTTTCTTCAATTCCATTGATGCCACAGTGTCCTGGTACCCAGATGAGTTTCACTTCGACCATGTCAATAATTAAGCTTCAATCGTTGCATTTCCAGAATTTTCGAAGTTAAGAGTTTAGGAGGTCGATCAACACATTAAATCTCTCATCGTTCAGTATCGTAATAGTATCGAAAGCTAGTAAAATGAAACCATTTTATTACCACATAAAATTCATAAGCGTTTACTTCATATTCCACTTCTAATAATAAAATAAAATGATTATAAGTATAATTTTGTTAACATTATTAATATTTATAATATTTTTTTTTGTATGAAAAACCGAAACAACGAGTAAATGAACGACATCAATTGATAAGATAAGACAAGAAGAAACTTTTAAAATAAAATATAATTTGTGAGTTCATATGAAACATAGAAAATTGTCTGTATTCAGTAATTTTTAGCATTTATTACGCATTGGTCTTAATTTATTCGTGGCATTACTTAAAGCGTCTAAATTCTTTTAAATTTAAATACCTTCAAGGGCATCGAGATAAAATAAATGTTTAGATAAAAATTACATTAAATACGTAACGAGAACGAAAAAACAAGCATTTGGTAAAAAATTTTACAAGAAAACGAGACATTTAGTCAAATTCTTACATAACACTTGCGTAACACAAGTAAAAAATTCATAATGTCACGATAATAATTAATATTTGCTAATTACGTATATTTTTTTCGCATTATATATCAATTTTCAACTAATTTTTCTTTCATTTTTTTGTTTCTTTACAGAAAATTGGGATTTCACACATGAAACGTTCGACTTCTGAACTTTGAAATGTAACTCGATTCACAACAAATACAACGAATTTCATTTTAATTTTTCAAGATACATTATTCACAAATCACACAATCGAGTCATTTGATTATCAGTCCGTTGTTTGATGGTTAATAAAAATTGAATAAAGCAACCTTTGTATGCATTAAAAACTCATCAATAAAATACAATTATTAATAGTTGAGGTGTGATCAGTCACATATTTCATTATTTTTTCGATGTTTACTTAAAATAGAACGAATATACATGAAAATGATAAAGTGACACAAACTGATAAGACAAAAAAAGATAAGAAATGACATAAATGGTGATAAAAGGGAAAAAACGTGAAAAAATTAAAAAAAATAAGATTAATTTAGTGATTGCATCATTTGTTTAATTTTTATTAAAAAAAAATACAATAAATATTTAAAGCAGAATCAAAAGTGCCAAAAAGTTTTAAAAAAAATTAAAAAAAAAGAAGAGATATAAATTTATTAAATTAGCAAAGTGTTACTAAAATAAACAAAGAAAAGATTATCTTTAAGTGAAAAAAAAAATTAAAACACTTTAAAAATATTCATTGATCGTGGTTCTAAGAAAGTGGTGCAAATATTTTAGTGGACTTGAATTAGCAATCACGTGTTAACGAAAAAAAAGTATTTTAACACGATTTTAGCACATTTAAAACAATTAACTGCTTTAAAAACTTTTGAAAAATCAAATTGAAATACAAAATCGAATGTAGAACGAAATAAAACTTCAAAAAAATACAATCAGTGGCCTTATATACAATTTAGTGCTTGGAATACTTTTAAATTCAACAATTAAAGTAAGTTTAAATGAAAATTTTGATCATGATCATCTTGAGAATGAATGTACTATATTTTTTTTATTTTTTTTGAAATTTAAATTCAAATGACGGTGACGAAACAATTTAATAATATTTTAATAAATGTGCGAATTATTTTGGCAAACATGACAACAAAAAAAGACATTAAAATGAACAAATCTCAGCTGAGATGAGTTTAAAATAATTTTATAACAATAATAATATGTTTCTCAAGGTCGTGAAATTCAACAGTAAAGTTTAAGATTATCTTAAAAATTACTCAACAATAAAATTAAGATGTTTTGTTTTTTATTTGGGAATAATTGTCGATTTCCTTCAAATTAATGGGAGATGCATGATTTGAAATTTGAAGAAAAAAATGTGAAACCTTGATTTTTGATTCTAACTTAAGCAAGACTCAATTCAAATGTAGTAACTGCAATGATCTAACGGTTTAGTAACGATGCTTATTGTTGTCATATAATGGGCAAAACTTGATCAAAATGATATTTGACATTTTTCAGATTTCATGATCCGTGTGAAGGTTGCACTGGTGCAATTTTATTTTCAGAAGTTCGAATTCAAATTTATCTTTTTTTTATGTTTACTTGATTCTTTTGTGTATAGCCTCACTGATCTTGTGATCGTTAAAGAAGCTCCATATATGTTAGGTGACAATATATTCAGTTCAACTAGTGGTTTACGTTTAAAATGTCTCACATGGGAGAGGTCGATCAAGCCATGGTTGCTCTGTTGCCTGTGGTTGGTTTTAAATCAGCAGTAAATTAGTTTGTGTTCAATTATCCAGTTATTGAGTAATGTTTTAAATTTTTTGATGTTAGTGTTTTCAGTAAGAAATTCTGGAATTATGTTGTAATAGGTTGTTAAAAAATTAACGTTCGGATACTTTCCAAGGCATATTTTATTGTTTTGATTCTTGGAAGTCGTAGTTTCTTTTGCTCTCATAATGTAGTGTTCATTGAGTGAGTGATTTGTTGGAAATTTAAGTTATGATGAATTAAGTTGTTGAGACATTGATGTACGTCTTACGTAAGTTATAATTTAACTCCAATTTAGCCAACAATTCAAAATTGAAAAAAATGGTTTTTATTATCATTATCAAGGTATTCTGGATCTAAAGAACTATTATTTCCATAATATTTTAGAATTTCTTTGATTAAGTTGTTGTTTGACTTTACGAGCATGATATTGTCTTTACTGTGAACTTGAGCTGAAAAAAGAAGTGAGTATAAGATATTAAAAGTTTAAAAAATTTAAAAGTACCAATCAAAGCGGTCCTCAAATCACTTTAACAACAAATTCACTTAAAAGCTGAAAATGCTCCTTTTACGGTCACCTATATAAATGGGTCGTTTATTCATTTCTCTTGGAAGCAAAGTGGCTACAAAGCATTTTAAATCATCACAGTTACCTGAAAAGTATGTTAAACTCCGAAAATGCACATTTTATAAGAAAGAACACTCAAGTTCGAATTTTCGAAAATTAACTTTCGAAATAAAATGCTCAGGTGCTATCTTCACTTTCACACTTTCTATTCAATGTCATTTTCCATTTTTTTTTTTAAATTTATGCCTCTGACTCACAAAACATTGGCATGGACCTCAATCTTTTACTTGACTCTCAATTTCAATAGCTTTCAAACATTGTTGAATTTTAAATGACCTTGACCTATTTAATTTCATCCAAACTCTGAAATTACAAGTAAAACATTAATTTATCGAAAAAATTCTTCGCATATTACATGTAATAGCAATTCATTACTTACCCATAATTTTTGTTAAACCTTCATACCAACACCAAGTACCCCAACAAAACACTTAAAGCAAAACACATGCATGCAATTGTCTAGCTGTTGCAATAACCGGTTAATTTATTACTAAAGTTCATACTACTTTCAATTGTGTGCTAAACTATACAACAAAAGTGTGATTGTACGCTTTTAATAAATAAACTGATAACAACAATAACAAAATGTAATATTAAAAAAAAAAAAATTATGAATAAATAAATTAAGAACGCATATAAAATTTTTACCTGATGTTATATTTTATTATGGTTATAGACATTAGCGGATGTACAATTCAAATGTTGTTTTGTATAAATTAATTGAAAATATTAGAAGAAAAAATTTATTTATTTACATATAACATGGTTTGACTATAAATAGATTTGCAGAATTTAATCTAAATTTAACACAAACATTCAATTAATGGATTTTCTTTCAAAAAATTTCACCTACATGCCTTTTTATCATAAGACATTAATTAAGATAAATATTTGCGTCAATACTTTTAAATAAACATTTGAAAATATTTAGAAATTTGTAATAAATTTTGCTTTGATGACGAAGCATGCTTATTGTGATTCACATTGGTGAAAATGCAAAATATTTTAAAAGTTTATCGTTTATTTATTTTTTGATTGCTACAAATTATTTCCAAATACCTGGAAATTGCATGTTAATGATAAGAAATGGATTGAAAATTGAGTAGTTTTAATAAAATATGAGCACTTTTAATTAATAAAAATGTAGAGAATGTGACTATGAACGATAAATACAAGTGCATTTCTAGTAATAGAAGAAAATCATATTAGATAATTCTGGTAAAAATGAAGGTTCGAGGAATTTTTAAGTCGGTTTTTGTTCAAATATCCGACATATTGGAAATTCCGCCATTTCGGAAGTCAGCCATTTTTATTCTGGCACAGACGGATGCCATGAGCGCCCACAGTACTCGTTATTTTTTCAAATCGATGAGAAATGTGCTCAAAAGCAATTAAGTGCCAACAATCATACGATTTTTTGAAATTGCAAAGAAAGACTGAAAGATAATATCCTGCACGCTTTGCAATTCAATACTTACTTAAATGTCATTTAAAATGTAGCACGTGATCTTGAACGATAAAAATAAGTGCATTTTGGGCAACTCAGTTCAATTTAACAGGAAATCTTATCAAAATCATGTTTTGAGGGTACCCTGTCGACCCAATACAATGGGGTAATAGTGAGAGACCAATGCAAAATCTTGTTCCCATTGTTTTTAGGTTTAGACTGTGAGATTTAGGGTTTTCAAAGGCATCACCGTGGTCTGAAAGAGTCCTATTGTGGGTAGTGCCTAAACCAATGCCAAAAAATATCCAGACACTAAATCGTATTTTCCCATCAAAAAAATTATATTAAAAATATTATTATTTCACAGATTAACGTCATATTTCATCGAGCCACATACTATTACACACAGTTTATTAAAGAAATCAAGTTGATTTGTATTTGTAAAACAATAATTATCAAGGCAACAAGGTCAAGTTCAATAATAGCTCCGGTTACTTCATAGCGTATATTTCTCTGTTTCAATGTTGTACGTTTTTTTTAAAGTTGATTAAGATTTAATTTGAATTTAAGACTTGATTTAAATTCCAGTGAACTCGGATAACTTTAATGATTTTATTTTAATTTTTTTCTGATGGTCATAAAATTTAAATTAATCATCAAAAAATTTTAAAATCTTCTGTTGCATTTTAAATTTAATCTCATTATAACTCATATCGTATTTATTTATTTAAACCATTTTCAAGTCAAATGTGAATCAATCTACGTAAATACAATTATTATGTCATACTAGAAATGAGTAGACGATACCTTATAAATAAAATAGTGAAAATGTATACTTTACCATAAAAAAATAAATGTAAATCGAATAAAATGTAGAAGACCGACATTCCAAAATTGTATGGCATTGGATATGAAATCTACATTTAAAACACGCGAAAATTACCAAGAAAAATTACACAAATACAGAAATAAAATTGAATCATGACACAATAATAACTTCAAATCAAATAAAATAACATGAATGATTTAATACTCATATTTTTTTGTTAACTTTTATGACTTCTTCATTTGAATTTATTAAATTATCGATACAATAATTGTTAAAGGTACTTGAGGAGTCATGCAATTAATAATTATATAACGAATTTGATTAACCTAAAAAGATGAAAAATGAAGATTTCTTTGCCCTAATTCATGATAAAGTTAGAAATGTGTTAATAAATTCATAAATTCAATAAGCACAAATTACATAACAGAATTTTCAATGACTTTCGATTCAGGAACGAAGAAGGAACTTAATTATATTTATTTAAGTACAGAACATTCTTTCCTTATATGACGCAAGTCAATAGTTTTTTCCCCACAAAATACAATTTCAAATAGTAAAGCTCCATTTTTATTGTAAATATGCTGCTCAAAAAAACTTTTATTACTATTACTAATTATAATAATGAATTGTCTGAATTAGCCAATGTAAGAGAAACAAAGAAATAAAAACTGTCCATTCGAACATTTTTATTTTTTTTTACTTTTGTATGTCAAAACTCATACCAAATAATTTCAAAAAACATATTAATATTACATATGTTTTTCCGGCTACTAATATGATTTAAAAGCCAGGTAAAACTGGCGACTGCTTGAGATGTCAGCATAAAAGCTAACTCCTTCGGATGATGATAATGGGCATGCACAATTTGCTCAACCGATGGCCTAAGTGCAGACTTAATAGCCGCCCTACAAATTTGATCTTATCTAAAGAGAAAAAATTATAATCCTAAAAACATAGATATAAGAATAGTGAATTTCATTAATACAAAGGTCTCTAAAATTTGTGGTTTCTGTTGACTGAAGGAATCTAAACTTTTACAATCACAATGCGTTTTTACACTAACTATACCAAGACATTGACCACATGCGCCTAAGACACGCAGCAGGCCGATAAAGTCAAAAGATTTACTTTTAGCGGTTTAAATACGAATTAAAACAATTTGTTTTTTTCAGAAATTTAACGGACTCCTATTGTTTTATGATTGTTATATTAAAGCACTGGCCGCCCTTTTAGGATGTTCTGCCTTTCTTCTTTTTGATGGTTTTAGGGCTCTATATTCGATCGGAATCTCTTTTTGCTTTTTTGTCAAAATTTTCTTCTTCACCAAAAGTAAAGTTTTTATTTAAAAATTTCGATTAGCATGTCTCTTGGCGTATTTTTTCGTTTTGATTGGATTAAGGGATTGTATTGAATGAACTGGAAAAGAATATTGACTCTTGGGATGGACCTGCCATATTATCTTCAACAGTTCAGCTCCTATTTTCATAGCTAACTTTTCATGCTAGTTGTGTTGCATGATCGGCATTATAAATTTTGAAATATCAAACTACTAAGAATAAATTTACCTTTTATTGTTTCTTAATGGTGGCAAGCATTGGTGTAATTTGATGACTTCTTGGTTGTAATTTATATAAAATGTTGTTCCATAAAACACTTGATATGGAATGTTCAGTTCAAGCAATCCAATAAGCACAGCAATTTTTCCATGTTTATCAAAAAAAATGAAATGCGATGAAAGATGTTCCGATATGTTCAAGTCTATATTATGATAATATGATATTCAATTGTGCTCTTAAAGGTAATATTTGAAAAAAGAAGTTTAACTCTTACCAGTGTGACAACAAAGTATTTGAATTTTATCACTGACTGTATCAAAAAAACTAGAATAAACAATAAATAGCATTCACACTCAAGTCATACAGCAAAAACAAACCGAGACCAAAGTACAAACCACTAATCATTAACACTAACCTCACTCTCGATTTCATTGGAATTGAGTACGAAAAAGTAAATGAATAGAATTTATAATTTGTTTATTGTAAACTGAAATCAAGACGTATTTAATTTTGTTTACACTCATTAACATCAAAGTCCCAAATTGAGTATTATGATGAATAATATGACGTTAATATTAAATTTCAAACACTATTTATGTCCAGATACAATTTCAATCGTATCGTAACGAATCGTATCGTAAAGTACACAGTCATAATTATTATTAATAAAAATTTTAATTTTTTTTTTTAAATAATTTTAATAAAAAAAACCCACTAACTGTCATATGTGTGAATTTTAAAAAAATGAATCACTTACTTTGAGTTAAATATGTGAACTTGTACATGTAATGTGAAATAGATGACTTGCGCTTATTATTTCTATTTTTATCTGATTTGTCTACAACAGGGCGCACTTTAGTTTAAAAATAGCTGTTGTAATATTTATAATAAATAACAATATTTGGATTACATCACAAAATTATCTTTCATCTCTCTTCTTCTTCATTTCACGCACGTGTAGATGCGCATTTACATTGTGTGTGCGTTGAGATTTAATAATTGATGCGTGAAAATGATGCTACTTACAGATTAAAGTGGGATAGGTCATTGATCGAGAAGTGGAATATATTTAATCGTATTAAGAATTAAAATAATTCTTTTCTTTTCTTATGGATTTTGTGGAAAAATTATAATACAAAAGAAGATCCATATCAAATATTTTATGAGATTTAATGGATTTTCATTATTTTTGATGCTTTGTGTGTGAGTGAAGATTAAATCATCGTTCATGTAATTTTTCAATGTAATTTTAACTTTTTTTAATGGGATTGCTCACAGTAGGAAACTTTTCATGATCACACCAGTTACATGCTGTAATGTAATGTGGTTACCTTGAATGTCAAGTGAAATTCTTGATGCTTCTCATCACCTTGATCCTCTTTGAGACGACTCTTAGCCTATGCGTTAAAGATCCATGTAACAGATTTTCGAATGTAATCTAAAATTCAGTCAAATTTTTCAAAAAAAAAAAAAAATTCAGATCACAATCAAAATGCATTTCAAATTGATTTCCCAATGGAATTCATAACTAATTCTCAATTACATTTAATTTCAGTTTTTTTGTGTCTCAAAAACCTAACATAAAACCACAAATAAAATCAACCACAAATATACACAAATCAAGTCACTTTTTTATGGTCTGTTACACCTAATTTGACACAGAAATCCAATACAAAACAAATTTTCACGTAGTTCACATGTAGAACGAAATGTGTCAAATCATGCAATGACTCCATTCATGGAGCTCTATTGGGATTTTACGACATGCCAGACATCATGACGATTATCGACCAAAGTTTAATTGTTTTAAATTTTAACTTGAAACAACAAATGGCTTGTTGGATTGTTAATTTTATTATTCATTTTATTGGTAATTTGTGTTTTGTTATTGGTCATACATGGTGCAGATTTGTAATAAAATGCATAAAATCGAGTATTTTTTTTTTTGATTACACAATCACTACAATATTATTTTTATTATTATTATTGATCAATTGCAGCGACAAACTGTAATAAGAAAAAAAAATAAAGATAAAAATCGAATCTTTTATTACAACATAATCGTTTAATATCCATGTATGGCAGCACCTAACAATGTGTGAGTAATTTTAAACAGATATTTAAAAGGGTTTCGAAATCACACTTCAATTTTGCAATAAATTAATGTAATCAATCAATACATTTTGATTCTAATAAGATTTTAATTAAAAATTTTAAATTTAATTCGAGGCAAAAAAATCAGACACAAAAGTATTAAATTGACCGATTTTAATATTGCTTATGCATGTAGAAATATTTTTCATTTGTTATTATTATTAAATTGTTTAATCACTAAATTTTTTCGGTTAAATGCGTTTAATTTTATGTCAGTATTTGCTGATTTGGCATATGAGAGGTGACTCAACTTCAATTTTGATGTCAAAACTGCTGTAATTAAGTTAAAAATCGAATGTTTTGTCATTTTCACAATATTTATAGTTTTAATGCGCTTTTGGGATTCATTTGATCGTAAGCCACATCATAAGCGATCGTATTTTTTGACAACAGAATTTCCTTGAGCACATTTTTTACCAGGCTTGTAA